>QFET01000157.1:0-23879 GCA_003316355.1 Tuber calosporum | reverse complement strand
CCCCCCGGCAAATGCACCTAACCCAGGAGGTAATCACCCTAGGTCTGAAGACGGAGGTGGCCACTCACGAAGAGGTGCTAGGCCATCACGAAGACCCTTCCCTGGCCATAAGTTCGAAACCAAAGCAGACACATGGGTCGTCTGGCTATGGCAAGAACAGTCCAGAACCAACCGCCGACAAGCGGACCCACCATTCAAATTCGAAAACAAGCCTACTCAGGATGTGAGCGTATAGCTACTAAATTGCGAGGACTACTTTGGAAGAAACCCATGGCAATGGGAAAACGAGGAAGAACGCATCTAGTATGCGTTAGGAAGAATGGAAGGAACCGAGGTGGCCCCTTTCTCGATAACCCATCGAAAGAAAATGACTGGAGACCTCGGATTCCCCAAACATGAGGGTTATGATTTCTGAATCACTTTACGGGCCGAAGTGACAGAACGATTCTCAGTACTGCACAAGGCACAAAAAGCCTTAGCCAAAATGCAGAAGGTTAGGTATTCTGGGGACATAGAGAAGTATCTCCTTACCATGGAAACCCACAACATTGAGGCAGAAGAATGCGGCATCGCTTGGAGAAGCATAATTCCGTGGCAACTTCCTATCGATGCCATGCGTACGCTATCACATGAAAACCATGACTTGGCTAGCGAATGGATCAAGGCAGTCCGCAGGGTGACCAAAGCGGAAGAATCGTTCAAGGAACCTCAAGGGTTATTCAGAAAAAATCACCCTGGTAAAAGTGACTCCCAGAAAAGAAAACACGAGGAGGAACCAAAACCTAGCAAGACCACTGCTGGGAATAAAAAATGGAAAACCTATACGCCAGCAGAAAAGGCTGCCTACAAATTGAAAAAACAAGCGGAAAAAGGGAAAAAAGGCACCGCTGAAGGCAAGGTTGAGCATACAAATTGGATCGAAGCTCATAAAGGAATCCCTAAGGACAAAATTGAAGAACGAAAGAAAGCCTCCCAATGCACCCGCTGTACGTTGGCCAACCATACTTGGGAGTTTTGCCGGAAACAGGCCCAAGTGTCGGTTATAGGGCAGAAACGGGCAAATTTCAAACCCCAATATCAACGAACCCAGATAACTAAAGGGCAACCAGAACCTATGACTAGGGTGAACCAAGTCAACCAGCCCAGGATTTGGGAACTGGACGACATGGATGTAACCTAAAGTAGGATTTCAGGCACTGGCAGCGTAGGCGACCGGGTACTCGGTTATGGACCCCTTCTCGAAACCGAAATCAACAAGTGGGCGCAACCTCTTCAAGGTTCTACTAGCAGGTATTCCGCGCTTCTCCGTGGGAAACTCAAAACTAAAGCGAGAGTCACGAAAAGCAATCCAGACCTACGAGAGTATCGCAGACCAAGGAATGACAGGCGAGCCAGAAGCGATTAACTTGGACGGCGGGTCGTAGTAGTCCGGGACTAACTCTGGGAACCTGAAACTCAAAAAAAAGAAAGCGGAGCGCCACATGTGATGTATATCGGACCTCAGTACAGAAGACGGTCAACTAAACCTGTATCCATATAAAGCCCTAAATCCTTACAAGAGATCCAAGGAAGAGCGGACAGACCAGTGCTGACTAGGGACTTTTTAAGAATGACAAGAGGAAATCAGTATAGCCTGGACCGTGAGAAACCTTCCAGGAACGAAATATATTACAGGTCGGCTGGACAATGGAATAGTTGGAGAAACAGAACAGGATTCCTGACATCAAGAAAAATGAAGTGGAAGAGAATGAGTAACTACGGCTACCTAGTCCACACGCTAAATGGAGCGGTGTAAATCCGTCCCGAACCTGGACTCTGGCTTTGTGGACAGAATAGGCACGATTGACTCTTGGGGTGAAACGAGGCGATGTGTGAAGAATCCCCGGAGCCCAAATACGCTGATATAGTTAAAACGATACGAGTGCGGCCCCAGTGAAGACAAAAGCATGGGCTGAGAAAGGCAAATGGCAGGTGTATGGGAACCCTTCGGCAAGGGGTAAAGACCGCTAGTAGTGCGCTGCCCAGTATACCAAAGACAGAGATTTTAGTTTGTCTGAAGAGGCTTAAATAGCCGAAACCATGCGGGCATGGTAACAAACACCCCAAGTTACCAAAGCAACGAAAATGTCATACAAAAGACCTGCACAAGCCCCTAGCGGCCCTAATAAAAGAAATAAAATGGAGTCACCTGCCCCACCTTATTATTCATTCCCAGAAGGCAGGGCAACCATCGAAGTAAATAGAGAACGGATCCCGATCCGTGTTTTATTAGACTCAGGGTCTAATATATTCCTGATTAACCAAGAACTGGTTAATAAATATCGCTTACCATACCACACCCGCACAAATAGCTTGGACATCTAAACCTTTGAAGGAACCACAGCAGCAAATGGGGGAAAACACTACATACATCCTATTCTCTTAGAGATTGGAAGAAATGCACACCCATCTCACATCTCTTGTGAAATTGCCAATGCGGGCAAATATGACCTTATCATCCGATTTGGATGGTGGCATACAGAACATCCCATAAGGCACATTGAGGATGCGCAAAAATGGATATTTAAAGACAAGAAATGCCAAAGTCATGTTAATGATGAAGGCATAGACATGACTTTTGAATGGGACGAAACCGTGGCATACGACCCTGAAGCACGATATATTGGAAGAAACGAAACAGCACCCACTCCAGAGTCAAAAGGATTCTGCAAATACTTCAAGAATACCATGAATTCAAGAGGATTTTTGCACCAAAACCGCAGCAAAACTAGCCGGAAGAAGAACATTTGTCCACGCCATTGACTTGATACCCGGCGCGGTACCGCCATGGGGCCCGATATATCCTATGTCAGCCCACTAGTCAGATTTGCTTAGCAAATACCTGCTGAAAATGCGGGATCAAGGGAAAATCGTGGAAAGCAAATCTCCTGCTGGGGCTCCAATCTTACTTGTCCCTAAACCTGACGGTTCAATGAGGTTATGTGTGGACTACCGACATTTAAATAAGCTGACGGTGGCCAACAAATACCCGCTGCCCCTAATGAGCAAGCTCCGCGACCGTGTGGCAGGGGCCCAAATATTCACTAAGCTCCACTTAAGGAATGGCTATCACCTCCTAAGGATAAAGGAAGGTGATGAGTGGAAAACTGCATTCCGGACACGATACGGCCACTTTGAATACAAAGTAATGCCATTCGGGCTGGTAAACGCACCAGCCATATTCCAGGCCCTGATGAACAAAATTCTACGTGAATTTTTAGATCATGGAGTGGTGGTCTACCTAAACGACATTCTAATTTACTCCAAGACTGAGAAAGAACAAGTCGACTTGGTCAAAAAAGTACTTTCTCGCTTGGAAGAATACGATCTAGCGGTATCAACCACTAAGTCGGTTTTTCACGTTGATACAGTGGAATTTTTAGGGTCATTTGTGGCAATTGATGGAGTCACCATGAGGGAAAGAAAGGTCGAAAGCATAAATTATTGGAAGGCATCAAGGTTGGTTAAGGAGGTCCAAATATTCATTGGCTTTGCCAATTTTTAACGACGTTTCATTAAGGATTTCTCCAAAATCAGCAAACCAATAACCGAAACGTTGAAGGGCGACCCCAGAAAATTCAGCTGGGGGCCGGAACAACACGGGGCGTTTGAAGAACCTAAGAAAAGATTCATCTCCGCCCCAATACTCTGTCATTTCTACCCTGACAGAGAAACAATTGTGGAAACAGATGCTAGCGATTTTGCGCTAGGCTGTATCCTCTCACAGTTTAAGGACAAAAAGCTAAATCCGGTGGCTTTCCACTCACGGAAGCTGAGCCCAGCAGAGCGAAATTATGAGATCCATGATAAGGAACTATTGGCAATTCTGGAAGCATTTAAAGAATGGAAACAGTTCCTGGTCGGTACAGAAAAACCAGTGACTGTGTACACTGATCACCAGAATCTACAGAACTTCCTTACAACTAAGGTATGGAACCCACGGCAGATACGATGGGATAAGCAACTTGCGAACTACAATTTCAAGATTGTCTACCGACTGGGAAAACAAGGCGGAAAGCCTGATGCACTAAGCCGACGGCCGGAGTACCGTCCGGAGTTGGGAGCTGCGCATCGCGAACAGTTAATACTCAAGCCTTCTCACTTCCTATTCACACTGGTGCCCTTGAATCAGCCAGAAAGGGAGGAAAGAATAAGTGGCACAGAGTCGACTGATTTCTTGTGAATAAAATTGCTGTCTCCAAAAGCACGAATGCCTACAAAAGGGTCCAGACTAGCAGCCGGACACGACCGGTACGCACTTGAGGACTTTATAATTCCGGCCAAAGGGTAAAGGTTGGTGGAAACAGGAATTTCAGTTGGATTACCAAAAGGAACATACGCCCTGTTGGCACCACGGAGTGGAATGGCGGCCAAATTTGGGATTAGCATTGGTGGAGGAGTAATCGACGCTGATTACACTGGAGAAGTCAAGGTTATCATAAAGGACTAAGGAAACCAAGATTGCCAGGTTCGCAAAGGGGACCGAATAGCACAAATGATCATTGAGAACATACACATGGCGGAAGCGATGGAAGTGGACGGACTAGCAGATACTGCAAGGGGCAAAGGCGTATTCGGAAGCACTGATGTTTCACCCAGACGATCTGCGGCAAAAAAGACCCAGGTAGTGGTTGCATACTTGCAAGTGGACCAGGTCGAAAATGAGTTTCTTGATGAATCAGACCATCAAGCAAGACAATGCAAAGGGATACTCCTAATGTCTAATGCTATAATGTCCAAGGTTGATATTAGAAAATATGACCTGACATTATTAAAAACCATCAAAGAGGCAGGCCAGAACGATCAAGACTGGCAGGAACGCAAGCAAGAATTAGAAACGTTAACCAATGAGGGCAAACCATTACCAAGTCAATGGGCAGTAACTGAAGGACTGATATACTATAAGAATCGCTTTCACATTCCAGACAATGAACAGTTGCAAACGACTATAGCCAAAGGTTGCCACGACTTCAAGCTAGCTGGACACTTCGGACTGGAGAAGATTCTGGAATTGTGACCAGGGACTTTTATTGGAGTGGCCTAACAGTATGGATAAATGACTACGTACGGTCATGCGACGAATGTCAACATAATAAATCCCCACGACATGCTCGGTTCGGTCTTCTGCAGCCTCTAGAAGTACCGTTCGCAGCCTGGTCAGCCATATCGACCTGTTAGGCACATAACTCCCATGAGGGCCCAGAAGAGCAGCTTGAGAGCTCTGGGCCTGAAGCTCCACAGACTAATACCCCCCTCCGGCCCCGACGTTGGCCCCGGACGACAGCACTTGCGCCTTGTGCAGTTGCTCGCAATTATAGAAAGAAGAAATATTGGAACCTTACTCGTAACCCCGTATACGTCATCGCCTTCCGTCCGACCGGATCCTGTCCGCATGGTATATAAGAGGGCATCTCTGGCTACGTCTGGGAAAAGGAACCAAGCGATTTCGTCAAGAACCCGCGGAGTTACCTCCCATTGAAGTCAAGAGACCAAAACAACGTCCGGAAGCCTAGGAGGGAGTGGTATTCGGGCTATTCCGTAGACAATAGTACTGAACCCCAAATGAATGCCTATCATAGGCAAGCAAGCCTATCGGAACATGTCGTCAAGGAGAGGCAGTCCAGCACGAATTGGTATTGGACCGATCGTCAAAGACTAGTCATCCTGAAAGCCAGCGGCAAGACCGGGTGAACCGGAACGAAGCCGTATTGGTCGACAACCAAGTTGGCCCCTTGGTGTTCTAAGAAACTATTGGCAAGTTCCAAACTGGACAGCCATAGTTTGAACAGCAGGACGACGGCTGTTATCTCTTACCGGGAAGGTGTGAACACCCACCGAGAAAGAAGAGCTCTGATCACGCCATTAGTTGTGCATGGGAAAAACTTTCAGGGTCAAAGGGGGTTCGCTGTTGGATTTTGTGGTGAAAATTGTTAGTAGATACTTGGTTGTATGGAGAACGGATGTAGTCCGCGAACACTCAGACGCGGGATATAAATATCGAGTTGCCTCCCAAGCTTTAGCCATTATCAAGCAACGGAGAAGAGATCTTATCAATATCATACGTTCTACCTTGAACTCTTGAGCCTTCCTAGACAATCTCCGTCTACGATTTGATTTCTTAAGCCTAGCCTGATTCGCTTGACCTTAGAATCGTCTACCCTTAACATGACCAACTTCATCACACAACTACCAGAATCATAAGGAAGAACACAAATTAAGGTGGTTGTGGATCAGTTTACAAAGATGGCGCATTTCATAGGTCTGGTAAGTAATGCAACTGCAAAGAAAGTGGCAAACACGTTCCTGCTGGATGTCTGGAAGCTACATGGTCTTCCGGCGGAAATCATATCTGACATGGATGCAAAATTCGCGGGGGAATTCTGGGAATCCCTATGCAAAAGCCTGGGAATAAAACGCAACATGGCAACAGCGTACCACCCCCAAACTGATGGACAAACTGAAAGGACCAACCAAGTGCTGGAAGGATACCTTAGGAACTTTGTCTATGATGATCAAACGGACTGGTACCAGTGGCTCCCACTAGCTGTGCATGCCTACAACAATTCTGTAACGAATGCTCATGGCATGTCACCCTTCTACGCAAGCTATAGATATCATCCACCAACAGAATGGATGAAGCAACGTGAAGCCCAAAACCCAGGCGCCCAGCTATATGCACACTGGATGCAAACAATACAACAACAGGCCAGAGAAGTGTTGGAACAAACGAGGGAAAATATGAGCAAATATTATGACCGCGAGGCTAAGCAGCAACCAGACATCAAGGTCGGGGACCTGGTCATGTTAAATGCAAGAAACATAAGGACCAAACGACCCACGAAGAAACTTAGCCCAAAGCTTTATGGCCCGTTTAAGGTATAGGAAAAAAGAGGTGAACGTGCCTACAAACTAGAAATATCACCGAGATGGAAGATCCATCCAATATTTCATGTATCATTGCTGGAACCCTATCGAACATCCAATCGACCAGCAAGGGAACAACCTCCCCGCGAGCCAGAAGAAATCGATTCAGATTTTGAAAGGGAAATCGAAAGAATCTTGAAGAGTGAAATAATCTCTTATACCAGGCGTGTGGGAGGCCGGAACCGAAAGATGCGTGAGTTACAGTACTTCGTGAAGTGGACTGGCTGTTCTGAAGATGAAAATACTTGGGAACCACCAGACCACTTAGAGCTTGCACAGGAATTGGTGGCGGCGTTTCATAGGGAGAATCCGGACATTCCCAAGCAGGCCGATGTTGAATGACAAGGAAAAGGTTTTCCTAGCGTGGCCAAGCAAACGCGTTAGGTTTTTCACCCTACCAAGTCGAGTTCAAGAAGGAGTGGTTTAAGTTTGAGAGTTATTGTTTAATTTTTATTTTTTGTTATTTTTAGGGGGTACCTAAAAAGAGGGTAACCTTTAAAAAGCGATTCGGGAGAAACCGCACAGAGGAGGGAGCTCGTGTTAGGCACAAACGACTCCCAAGAGGATTACATGACTTTTCAGAAAGGACTGCATGAATCTGAACCTCCACAGGCAATTACCCCCCTGCGACCCCGGCGTTCGCCCTGGGAGTCGACACTGGCACCTTGTGCAGTTGATCGTTTACTAAGAAAAACGAGAAATTGGAACTAATCTTGTAACCACGTATACGTCGTCGCCGTCCGTCCGACCGGTTGCTGTCCGCAAGGTATATGAGAGGGCCTCTCTGGCTACGTCTGGGAAGTGGAACGAAGCGATTCCGTCAAGAACCCGCGGAGTTACACCCAGATGAAGTTAAGAGAGCCTGGGGAGTCCCATATGGGTACGAATGCGCAATTGTAGTAGGCTACTCCGACACACACCGAGAGTACGCTGACGTCCCCGTGATGCCTATAAGATGAATGGACCTATCGGAACAAGTTGATAAGGAGAGGCAGTGAAGACGAGAAGGTATTGGCCCGTTCGTGAACACGAGTCTTCCTGAAAGCCCGCTGCAGAGCCGGATAAGACGGCACGAAGCAGATTCGGCCAACAACCAAGCTAGCCCCTTGGAGTTCTAAGAAGTTATTGGTACATTCCAAACTGGACCACCATATCTTGACAGCCGAAAGAAGGTTGACAACTCAGACTAAGGGGGTCCACACCCTCAGGGAAGTCTGGAGCTCTGATCATACCATTAGCTGTGTGGGGGAAGAGAAAGTTTTTGGGTCAAAGCGGGTTCGCTCTTGGATTAAGAGACGAAGGTTTGGAAGAAAATACCTGTTTATATGTATACCTGTTGCAGTCTGTGAACACTCAGACGCGGGATATAAATATCGTAGTGCCTCTCAAGCTTTAGCCAGACATCAAGCAACGGAGAAGAGATCTTATCTATATCATAAGTTTTAGTCAAAAATCTTTAAATACGAGCCTTCCGAGACAATCTCCGTTTAAGAAGAAAGATTTAAGCCTAGTTTGATTCGCTTGCCCTTAGAATCAGCTACCCTTAACATGGATATTTGTACAAATTACCTATCCCTGATCCAGTGTAAATTTACTAGTATGTATATTTTATTTCCAGATACCAAACCTGAACCTATTTTGAACCAATACAGTTCCTACTCTCTCTCGCACTTATAGTATTGTGTAACCTGATTCACTTCTAGGAATGATTTACTTCTGCGTCCAACACGTTAAAAGATTTTGAGTAAAACATATAATATTGATAAGATCTCTTCTCCGTTGCTTGAGGATGTCAAATGCTTGGGAGGCAGTTGGATATTTATATCCCATGTCAGAGTGTTCGCAGACAACTACTAACTTGTATATTTTAAAATACTTGCAAAGATTTCAGTCCATCAATCCTAAGTGTAAGAACCGTTTGACCCAAAGAATATTGTTGCTCCCGCAGCTTATTGACAAGTTAGAGCTACTTTAATTGCTGATGGTGTAAACTATTTCCCAGTCGTAGATGTCATTCCGTGTTCTGCCACTTAATCTCAAGTAGTCCATTGTGGAATTTACCAATATTGTCATAGAACTACAAATGGCCAACTTGGCTGGTAACCTATCTGGATACTAGAGGTTTTCTAGGTGTCTTGTAGATGGCTTTTAGGATGACTTAAGACTTATGTTTGGTCAAATACTGTATCGTATTGCTATGCCTCTCCTTATCAACCTTTTTTGATGGCTCCTTAGACCAAGGTAGGTAAGTTTTCAGGGCCTGAGTGGGATCTCATGTTTCTCCTGGAGCCCACGCATCATATTCTCATTTTTGCGCGGAGCATCCTGTTACTTTTACTGCATTCCAGCGAAGGCAGTAGGAAATGTGGCATAACTCTGCGCACACGAATCCTATGCACTTAATGCCAGCTGCATTGGGTCGTACGAGCTTCACCTTTTATATACCCTAGTAGAGCATCGGGACGGGCGGACGGCAACGACGTTTATGGTGTTAGAAGAGGGATGCCAATTTTAGCTTTTGGGTAATGGGACACTGTTTACCGTAGGCGTCGCAGGTAACATGTGGGCCCAACAAGGGTACTGGAGGGGTATGAGTAGTATCTCAGCCCAATTTTTGTATGAATTCAGTGCTGGATTCCCGTACCTTGTACCCATGTTCCTAATATGAACTCCCTCCCCTAAGCCCTCGTCTGGAATCGCCTTTTTCCCTTGATTACCCTGTCTTATTATAACAATCAATATAAACATAAAAACTAAAAAACACTAAAAGATGTGCCTTTTTTTTTGAATTCGACTATGTAGGGTAAAATACCTAACACATTGGCTTAGCCATGCTAGGGAAACCATTTCCTTGCCATTTAACATCCGCCAGCTTTGAGATAACTAGATTCTCCCTATGAAATGCCTCTACCAATTCCAGTGCATGCTCTTAGTGGTCTGGTGGTTCCCAAGTATTATCATCCAAGGAACAAGCTGTCCACTTCACAAAATAGCAAAACTCACGCATCTGTCAGTTGCGACCCAGGGCCATTCTCCTGTTAGAGATTCTTCACTCTTCATGATTCTCTCTAGCTCCCATTAGAGATCTTAAGCCATTTCCTCAGGTTCGCGGGCAGGCTGCTCCCTACCTGGCCGATTGGATATCCGATAGGGTTCCAGGTAGGATACGTGGAATATTGGCTGTATCTTCCATCTCAGCAATATTTCTAGTTTTTAAGCATGTTCAAAGCGTTATTCTAATACTCTAAACAGGCCATACACCTTTTGGCAAATCCTCTTAGAAGTTCGCTTAGTGCGTATGTTTTTTGCTTTTAGTAAGATCGGGTCCATTTCTGCGATGTCCTGTTGCTGCCTTGCCTCTCAGTTGTAATACTATCTCATATTTTCTGGTGTTTATTCCAAAGCTTCTCTGACCAGTTGGTGTATTGTTTGCATCTGGTACGCGTATACCTGGGTGCCGGGATTTTGGGCTCCGCGTTCCTTCATCCATTCCATTTGGGATGCAATCCATAGTTTGCATAGAATGGTTACATACTATGAGCATTCTTTACTGCATTGAGGTAGGCATACTGGGCTAGTGGTAGCAACTGGAACTAGTCTGTTTGAACATAATTGACAAAGTTCCTAAGGCATATTTACAGTACTTGGTTGGTGCGTTCGGTTAGTCCATCAGTTTTTGGGTAGTGCGCAGTTGACACCTATTGTTTTATTCCCAATCTTTTGCATAGGGATTTCCAGAATTATGCTGAGAACTTTGCATCCATGTTGGAGATGATTTTGGCTGGAAGTCCATGTACCTTCCAGACTTCCCTCAAGAATACATTTGCAACATCCTTAGCAGTTAAATCATTTTCCAGACTTATGATGTGAGCCATCTTTGTAAACTGATTCACAACTACCATAATTAGTGTTCTTCTTTGTAACTCTGGTAGTCGTGTGATGAAGTCGGTCGAAATGGATGACCAAGCTGAGAACGGACTTTCCACTAGCTGTAGAAGACCGAACAGTGCAGGTTGTGGAGATTAATTATGTTCACATTCGTCCATGAACGTATATAGTCATTGATCCACGTTGTAAGTCCTTTCCAGTAAAGTTTC
The DNA here is from genome assembly GCA_003316355.1 of Tuber calosporum. Taxonomy (NCBI): domain Eukaryota; kingdom Fungi; phylum Ascomycota; class Pezizomycetes; order Pezizales; family Tuberaceae; genus Tuber; species Tuber calosporum. The sequence goes on along the minus strand of QFET01000157.1, from coordinate 12,819 downwards.
CTGGCAACTATTTCAATAGTGTTTTCCTGTCCAGAGTGTCCTGCTAACTTAGCCTCGTGGCAACTCTCGGCTGTGGTTGTTTGCCTCTGTTCGTTCACAGGTATGTATAGGCGATTCTTATATTAGATAAATCCTTCTGTTACAGCCTAGTGACTTGGTAGTAGTTTGCCCTCGTTTGTTAACGTTTCTAATTCTTGCTTGAGTTCCTGCCAGACTTGATCATATTGACCTGCCTCTTCTATGGTATTTAATAAAGTCTGGTCGTATTTTCTAATATCGATCATGGACATTATTGCATTAGACAATCAGAGTATCGCCTTTTCTTGTCTTGCTTGAGGGTCTTTTTCATCGAGAAACACATTTTCAATATGCTTTCCTTATAAGTAGGCTACCACTACATGGGTCTCTGTTGCTGTAGATTGTCTTGGTGATAAATCTGTACATCTAAATCTCTTTTTGCATCTTGTAGTGTCTGCACGTCTGTCAACTTCCATGGCCTCAGGTATATGTATGTTTACAATTATCATTTGTACCTTTTGGACATCTTTGCGGATCTGACAATCTTGAATTCAATGGTTAATTATTATAACCTTGACTTCCCCGGTATAGCCACCATCAATTCCTACTCCGCCAATGCTGATCCCGATTTGGCTGCCTTTCCACTTCGTAGTGCTAATCATGCATATGTTCCCATTGGTAATCCAATTGCAATTCAACTCTCTACCCACGGTTGTCCTCTGGCAGGGATTAAGAAATCCTCTAGTGCATATAGGATATGATCTGCTGCTGGTCGGAACCCTTTCATAGGCTTTCGTCTCTCACGAGATAGCAATTTTATATGCAAGGAACCTATTGTGTCTGTGCAACTTGATTTTTCCTCCCTGTCTGGTTGGTTTAACTGCACCAGAGTGATATAGAAGTGTGAAGGCTTGAGTAGAGACTGTTTGCTATGTGCTGCTCCCTCCCTTGGACGGTACTCCAGCTGTCTGCTTAATGCATCAGGCTTTCCGCCTCATTATCCTGGTTGAGAAAAAATTTGGAAATTGTAGTTAACCAGTAGTAGAGCTAATCGTATATGTCGCGGATTCCTAACCTTCGTTTAAAGGAAACTTTGTAGATTCTGATGATTAGTATAAATAGTTACTGATTTATCTATTGCCAATAGGTACTGTTTCCTTGCTTTGAAAGCTTCCAGAAACGCTAGGAGTTCCTTGTCCTGAATCTCATCATGTTGTTCAGGCGGGCTAATTTTTGGTGATTCGTAAGCCATCGGATGTAACCTTTGGTCCTTAAACTGCGATTGGACACACCTTAGGGCAAAGTTGCTTACATCAGTTTCCACTATAGTTTCTCTATCCAGGTAAACATGACTGTGTATTAGGGCTGATATGAATCTTTTTTTAAGTTCCTTAAGTGCCATATCTTGTTCTGGCCCACAGCTAAATTTCCTGGGGTCGCACTTTAAGGTTACGGTAATTGGTTTGCGGATTTTGGAGGGGTCCTTAATGAAATGTCAGTAGAAATTGGTAAAGCTAATAAATATTTGCAACTCTTTCACGGACCTTGGTGTCTTTCAGATCATGATGCTTTCAACCTTTCTTTCTCTAATAGTTACACCATTGATTGCTACAATATAACCCAAAAACTTGAACATTTTTACCTGAAAAACCGGCTTGGTGGTTGATAGCTCTTGATCTTATTCTTCCAAGCGAGAAAGGTCCTTCTTAACCAAGGCAATATGTTCCTTTTCCGTTTTGGACTAGATCAGGATATGGTCAAGGTATACTACCACACTATGATCTAAAAATTCTTGTAGAACTTTGTTCATCATATCCTAAAAGGTGGCCGCTGCGTTCTCTAGTCTGAATTGCATTACTTTGTATTTAAAGTGGCCATATAGGTCCAAAATGCTGTTTTCCGCTCATCTCCTTCTTTTATTCCCTGGAGGTTATGGCCATCTTCGAAGTTGAGTTTGGGAATATTTTGGCCTGTGCCACGCGGTCTCGGAGTTCTCTCATGATTGGTTATAGGTATTTGTACTCCACTGTGACTTTATTTAACTGTTGGTAATCAGCCCAGAGCTTCATTGACCCGCCCGGTTTAGGACCAAATAATTATGGTTCCCGTGCAGTAGATTTGTTTTCCATGATTTTTCCCTGATCCTGCATTTTCTTCAAGTATTTGCTTAGCAAATCTAGCTGGTGGGCTGACATAGGATATATTAGGCCCCATGGGGCACTACGCCTGGTATTAAATGAATTGCTTGCTCTAAGGTTCTCCTTCTCGCTAGTTTCTCTGCTGTTTCCAGTGCAAATCCCCTTTTGGGATGATGGTATTCAAGATATTTTTGCTGGAGGTAAGTTGCATCTGGTAGTGAAAGGGAGGCACGGTTGATTCTTCTGATATACCGGGCCTCTGGGTCACTTGGCACGGTTTCGTCCCAGTCCAATGTCAGGTCTATGCCTTCATCGTTAACATGACTCTGACATTTTTAAACTTTGATTAACCATTTTTGCGCATCGTTGTTGTGTCTTATGGGATGTGCTGTATGCCACCAGCTAACCGGTATCAGAATTCCATATTGCCGGCGTTGGCAATTTCGCATGATATATGACATTGTTGGGCATTGCTCCCGATTTCTCACAGGATAGGATATGTATAGTATTTTCCCCAATTTGATGCTGTTGTTCCCTCGAAAGAATAAATGTCCTAGCTATATGTACGTTTGTGGTATAATAAGTGATGTTTGTTAATAACTTCTTGGTTAATTATGAATATATTAGATCCCGAGTCTAATAGCAGCCGAATTTGGATCCAATCTCTATTGGCTTCAATGGTCGCCCTGCCTTCTGGCCATGAATAATGAGGCGGAGCTTGAGCTTCTGGTTTATTTCTTTTGTTATGGCCTCTTGGTGCCTGGGTGTGTCTTGTGTTAGACATTTTTGTTTTCTGGTAACTAGCGTGTTTGTTAGTATGCCCACACGGTTTGGGCTATTTAAGTCGCCTTAGACAAATTAAAATATCTCTCATTGGGGTACTGGGTAGCCCACTACCAGCGGGGTTTACCTATCGTAGAAGGGTTCCCATACCTCTGCCATTTGCCCTGCCTAACTGGAGCAGATCTCCGATCATTAGGTTGTACTCAGGGGATTCTTTATGAATCGCCTTGATTACCTCATGAGTAAAACGTGCCTATAGTGTTTGCAAAGGCAGAGTCCAGGTTCGGGACGGATTTATCCCGCTCCATCTACCGTGTGATCTAGGTGGCCAAATTTTCTCATTCTCTTCCAACTTTATGTTCTTGATGCTAAGGGATCCTGTTCCCTTTGTTCAATTATACGGTTGTCCAGCTGACCTGTTATATATTTTCGTTCCTTAAACATTTCCAATGATCCAGGCTAGACACATTTCTCATTGTGATTCTTATGAAGTCTCTTATTAGTCCTGGTCTCTCCTCTCTTGCTTGGATCTCTGGTAAGAATTTAGGGCTATATAAGGAGGCGGGTTTATTTGACTGCCTTCCGTAATACGGTCCGATATACAACAAATATTGCATTCCGCATTCTTCCTTTTGAGCTTCAGGTTACTAGAGTTAGTCTCGAACTAGTACCAGCCACCATCCAAGTTAGTGGCTTGTTACTCAGCTCTCATTCTTAGGTTAGCATTACTCACGTAGGTCTGGATAGCTTATTGTAACTCGTGCTTGACTTTAAGTATCCCACTGAGAATCACAGAATACCTGCTAGTAGGACCTTTCAGAGGTCGAGCCCCCTTGTTGATTTCATTTTCAGTAAGGGTTCAATAACCAAGTACCTGCTCGCCATTGCTGCCGGTGCCTGTAAAGCTAATCTTAGGTTTCATCCAGGTTATACAATTTGCAAATTCTGGGTTAGTGGACTTGGTATACCCTGGTTGTTGATAAAGTTGTCCCATTTGCTGCTGTTGTTACAGGGGTCGTCGATATTGGGGTTAGAAATTTCCCAGTTTTTGTCCTATAACTGATACCTCTCCCTGTTTCCTTCATAACTTGCTAGCTTGGTTGGCTAAAGTGCAACTTGTGCATTGATTGGCTTTCTTTTGTTCTTCAATTTTGTCCTTAGGGAATCGTTTATAAGCTTCTACACGATTTGTGTGCCCAACCTTTTCTAGAGTGTGGGCTTTTTTACCATTTTCAGCTTGTTTCTTCAATTTATTGGCAGCCTTTTCAGATGCATATAAATTTTACGTTTTTTATTTCCTGCAGTGGTCTTGCTAGATTTGAATTCCTCCTCCCACTTTCTTTTCTGGGAGTAACTTTTTCCGGGTCTTTTTTTCTGAATAGTCCTTGTTGTTTCTTGAACGATTCTACTACCTTGGTAACCAGGTGAACTGCCTTGATCCATTTACTATCCAAGTTATGATTTTCATGTGATAGTGTACGCATGGCTTCAATAGCATGTTGCAGTTGAATTATTGTTCTCCAAGCGATAGTAGATACTTCTGCTTCGTTGTGGTAGTTTTCGATTGTGAGGAGATACTTTTCTATGTCCCCTGCCTAACTGAACTTCTCCATCTCGGCTAAGGCTTTTTGCACCTCAAGCAGGACTGAGAATCGTTCTCTAACTTCATCCCAAAAGGTGAATAAGATATCATAACCGTCATATAATTGGAATCTGAGGCCCCCCGTCCTTTTCTTAAAGAAAGTAATTGGAAAGGGGCGACCTCAGTTCCCTTAATTCTTCATAACGGATACTTGATGTGTTATTCATTGTCTTCCCATTGCTATGTGTTTCAACTAAAGTAGTCTTAGCAGTTAAGTAACTATACTCAACTATTTTAAGTAAGCTTATTATCAAACTTGAAAGAGGGATCCGCCTACCGCCTGTTGGTACAGGCTAATGATTACCCTGGTCGGTCCACCCATTTATCTGCCTCAGATTCGAACTTTAGTTCTCACCAGGATTTTCCTGATAGTTAACCACTTTTTAGAGAATTACCACCTCCATCTTGCGATCCAGGGTCATCGTTGTGCAGATCAGGTGCATTTACTCTTGGAGGTGGTAGTGGTCCTTTTCCACCATTGTTGTTAACTATTCCAATATCCACTCCTTTTCCCTTAGCTGGTGAGGGAATGAATCAGAATTCCGCTCTTCTGTCAGCAGTGGTCTGTTTTTCAAACCCCAAATTTTCAAATGGCTATGGTTACACTGTTTCCCAAACGCTAGGTGGGTTTCTGACAACTTGTAGTTGCATTACTGACATGCTTATTTGTGCTATTTTATGACTCCTTTGGTCTGAAGCTGCATTCTGCCTTTGGTCATTGGCTTCTCTCTGAATTGAGTCTTATTCTAATCGTTGGTGGAGATCCCTTATCCCACCTCTAGTCCACTCATGTTCTTCCTGCACCGCGATCGGCCTTTACAGGATTTCATCACTTTAGCTGGCCAGAGCTTCTTCCAATTGGTGATCTCGGTCTAGAGATTCCTGCCTTGTTGCACAAATATTAGCATGAAGTTGAGTACTTACTGCATCGTGGTATGTAGCCCTGTTTTCTTGAACTCGTTACTTGGCCTTCAGCATCTTAGTAGTTGCAGTCTGAAGAGAGATTGCCTCTGCTGCCTGCATATCTACCCTGGTGTAGACCAGTTTTAGATCTTCTCGCATGATTTGTTCATCCCGTGCGATACGGTTTGCGTGGTGCTGAAGTTGGTATAGCCGAACCTGAGCTTGACTGGATAATTCATTGTAGGCCAAGCTAGTATTGTTGATTGATTCTGGCAAGGTTGGGTTAAAATTGCCCTTGGCTTGTCCTATACATTGTGCCAATTTTTCAAATGCAGGGTTTTATGGCATCAAGAGGTATAGGGGTACTTGACCGGGTGTCTGGGGCTGAGATTCTCACTCCACTAGGCTGTGAGAGGTGGTGGAGAGTCAAAGGTCATCTGGAACGACTAGCTGCATAGTCGCTTCCCACAAGAGATTCTTTTCAGATATTAGACATGGCCTTGTCCGTATCATCCGCTAGTTGCCGCGAGGACATTGTTTAGGAGGAGATTGGATATCTACCCAATCTCCACATGGACGGTTTAAAAGATATGTCTGTGGAGAAAGAGCTGGAAGTTCCACTTTCTATGCTGTCATAGTTCACTAGCGGGTGCCAACGGAAGGATGTCCCGCGATGGTCATTATAGATTTCAGTGAAAATTTGCAGTGGGGGGATGAGTTTAGGGTCGTTAAACCAGGAGCGTTTGTAGGGGCTTGGTTAGAATTAGATATCTGAAAGTGAGTCGTATAGGCTGGTGTCAATATGTGAGATAAACTTTGTACACCAGGTTCAAGAATAGACTCGTCAAGGAAGGTCGAATAAGCAATGAGCTTATGTGATTCCAATGGTATGACTTTGAGGTACCTGATAGTCATGTATTCCGCCTTAGTAAGAAGGAGAAATATGAATATACTGTTAAGGTTGTCGATTCTAAGGGCAAGCGAATCAAACTAGGCTTATATCTTTTTTTTGTAATCAGATATTGTGTAGGAAGGCTTGTCGGTAAAAGATTCTGAGTAAAACTTATAACATGGATAAGATCTGTTCTCCGTTGCTTGATGATATCTAAAGCGTGACAGGCACTTCATTATTATATATACAGCATCTTAGTGTTCGCTAACCACTTCTAACTTAAATTTTTCAATATAATTCCAACCGTTTCCGTCCTTCAATCCTTAGTGTGAGAACCCTTTGAGCATGAGAATATTGTTTCCCCAGCATCTTATTGACAGTTCAGAGCTCCTTTAATTACTTATAGTGTGAACTATTCCTCAGGCGGAGATGTCGTTCCTTGTTCTGCCGGGTAAATTTAGGTAGTGTATCGTTTAATTTACCTATAGTTTCTTAGAACTCCAAGTGGCAAACTTGGCTGGTGACCTATCTAGATACTACCGGCTTTCCCAGTGTCTTGCAGATAGCTATCAGGATAACTTAAGACTTAGAATCGGTCCAATACCGTATCGAATTGCTATGCCTCTCCTTATCAACCTGTTCTGAGAGGTCCTTAGAGCAAGATACGCATATTTGCAGGGTCTGAGTGGGTTCTCATGTTTCTCCAGAAGCCCACCAATGATATCCTCATATTTGTGCGTAGTCTCCTGTCACCTTTAGTTCATTCCTTTGAAGGCTGTACTGAATGCGCTCTAACCCTAAGGACAGGGATCCTATGCACTTGATTCCAGTTGTATTGGGTCGTCAGAGGCTCACAGTTCAGATATCTGGGGCACAGTATTCGGACTGATGGACGGCGACGACTTAAATAGTGTTTACAGAGGGGTGCTAACTTTCAGTTTTTTAGTGAGGGGACACATTTTACCATAGGAGCAGCAGGTGCTGTGTAGGCATAACAAGGGGGCCGGAGGGGTATGAATAGTGCCTCAGTCCAATTTTCTTATGCCTTCAGTGCTGGATTCCAGTACATTGTCCCCTGTGCCTAACAACCATAAGTAGGTAGAAAAGTTAAAGGTAGAGAGGTTGCTGATATAATAGATATTATATTGGGGGGTGGGGAGCAAGGAGATATTGAAGAAGGGGAAGCGAGAGTTCAGGAGGTCGATGGAGGAGTGGAAGTGGAAGTTTTGCTGTAGGCAGTGGAAGGGGGAGGATGTGAATTAGACCTTGAAGAGGGAAAAGTTGGATGCGTAATTTGTGTTAGATGTGCAATGTAAAGAGATTCAGGGTGAGAATAGAGTGGAAGAGAATGTAGAAAAGGGGGAGGCTATAGTAAGATGTTTAGGGAAGAGGGATTAGTTACTTTAGAAGGTGGAGGGTTATAATGTAGAGGTGGGGGTAGAGCTTGGTAAGGAGAAGGTAAAGGAGGTGTTATAGAGGGAGGAGGATAGGAGGGCTGCCAGGAGTAATAGATAGATAGCAAGGTATTGAAGGTGTATGGGTTAGTAGAGGGTAGGAAGTTTGTAATAGGGATTGTGAAAAGGAGTTTGGAGTTGGAATATATTCCAAGCAGCCACAGGAAGAGTATTGATATTATTGTGAAGAAACGTAATAAGCCAAATTAGGGGCTTCAAAGCAGTTATAAGTTAATAAATATATTGGAAGTAATAAGTTATGTAATAGAGAGGGTAGTTGAGGGGAGGTTAGAAAACTGGGTAGGGGTGGGAATGAGTGATGAGCAAGAGGGTGGCAGGAAGGGTAGAAATTGTATGGATGGGTTTAGAAGTTGAGAATGAATTGGATAAAGGGTAATAGGCAGGGGCGTTGTTATGTATAGATGTGATAGAGGTATATAAGAAGGTGGGTGTAGGGAAGATGGATAATAGGTTAGGGAAGTAGAGGTGGGTGTGTATTTAAGAAGTGAATTTCATAGTTGTTTAGGGAGAGATGAGTGGTATTGAAGATAGGAGAGATGTTGGGAAGGAGGGTGAGAGTGAAAGGGGGGACAATATAAGTTTCATATTTGAGCCTGATTTATTTTTGTTTTTGTTGAGAGGGTTGTAGGATAGTGTAAGGGAGAAGGGAATGTTAGAAGTGAGTTAGATAATAGTGGTAGATAATATTAATTTGATAATGGGGCAGTATAGAGAGTATATGGTGGCGGATAGGACAAGGAGGGTTAGTGCGGTAGTGAGGAATGAGTTGGAGGAGTACAAGGTGAATATAGAGATGGTAAGGTCAGAGAAGCTATGAATGAGGGGTGATAGGTGTGATTAGTGTGAAGGGATAGAGTTGTTGGGTAGGGAGGTAGTGATGAAGGAAGGGAAACAGTTAGTGGGGTGTGGTGGTAGAGAGATCGGGGGGGAGGGATTGCAGATGGGAATAAATAGAACATGATAGGGGTGAAAGAGCAGTAGATAATGCGTTTATTAGGTAAAGGTGGGACAGAGGAGAGTGTAGTGGTGTTGAAGAGGCGGGACGAAGTGGTGGTGATAGAGAGTTTAATTTTTGGGATGGACTTGTACAGGGAGAGAGGGGAGAAGATGTGGTATGGTTGCACGTGTAACTTAATAGGAGGAGGAGGAGGATATTGGGAGTGGTGAGATAGACAAAAGTGGAGGTAATAGTGGAAGAGTAATGGTGGAAGGGAGTAGAATGGTTGTTGGATTATTGGGTAGATGGGTGGGGTATGAGGCTATTGATGAGAAGGACAGGAGAGATTAGAGGCAGAGGGAGGAGGAAATTGGAGTTTGAGATGGGGGGATTAGGGGTAGGATTATAAGGAGGGATGATAGGTTTAGGTTAACAGAGGAGAGGTAGAAGGTAGGGGAGGAGAGGGGAAGGGTGTTGGGATGGAAGGTGAAGAGTGATAGAAGTAAGGAGGGTACGATGAGCTAGTAGAAATTAGGTAAGAAGGAGAGGCATCATTAGAGGGTGGTAGTGGTGAGTAATATAAGTGGGGAAGGGAATAATATGGGGGTGGGAGAGTGGATGGATGTAGGTGGAGTAATGTTGGAGGAGTGTGGAATGAGTAAAGCGAAGGGTTTAACAATTGGACAAAGAGAAATAGAGGAGGTAGGAGAGGGGTTGAGGCAAGAGGATAGGAATTATGGGCGGAAGTTGATGAGATTGTTGGTAGGGACAGGTAATAAAGGGGAATTGGAGAGATTGAGAGTGGGGATGGGTAGATTTGAGGATATGGAAAAGAGGGTGAGAGAGCAGACTTAGCAAAGAGAGCTCCAGTCACTGATTTGCCTGTGCAAGCTTACAATATTCATAACTTTGATCTCATGCCTGGTGTAACGGAATCCTACTATGTGTCTACTATTACTACTGACTTGATGTGGGTTATTACTTATTTGGGTTTATACCTGATAAGCGCTACTATTTGGTTATCCCTTCCTTCTTGGTTATGACATCCTAACTGGTTATTCTTTGCTTATTTCGCTTATCACTACCCCTCCTTGCTTCTACCCATTTGGGTATCGCTATCCTCCTGCTATACGTACTGGATTTGTATAGTAGTAGCGATCTCTTGTTCCTTCCAGTTTGGATTCCATTACTTGTTTTGTTAGCTCCATCCTGTCGCTTTTAACCCTCTGTTTTCGGAATCTGGTTACCTTGTTATGCTCCCTCTGTTAGAATGTTTGTTGGACCGGATGTTTGCGCTTTTGTTTAGTTTTCCTAGCTACAATCTTTTGTATTTAAAGAGCCTGCAATCCCTAAAGTATTCGGACTCTCAAGCCTCACAGGACTTTCATCTTTAATACTACAAGTTGAATGGTCACTCTATCAGTTCCATACCTTTTACCTTGTCTATTGAAGACCTATCCTTCGATACTTCTCCCCCTATCCTAATAGTATCTTCAGAGTCCCATTGCGATTCTCGAGATACCTGGGAGTAGGTTACACCTGGTGTGTCAGGAACATCCAGTATTGCGTTGCAAGGGACTCCTCTCCCTTGAGTGTCCACTACTGCATTGCAATTCTTGGTTGCCTCCTTGCACTGCCTTGCGACGCCTACCAGACTAGACAATAGTCCTACCCACTGAGTCCTCTTGCCCCCATCTTGATAATGCATTTTCTTCTTTTCCTCTTCCAACTGCGCTGAAGCTACCGCCCTGGTATACGCTCTCTGGCCAGGAACTTGATCCTGTCCTCAGGCCTTATATGTGTCTGGTTAAATTCACTTTGCTATTGTTGATTTGCATGGCAACTGCTTTTCCCAGGCGAAATTCTTCCTTAACACGATGTTACCCTATAGGTGACGATTGGTGACTAATCCAAGCAAGATTTCACATGACTTATAGTTATGAGTCATAAAGCTGTCAGATTTCGCAGTATGACTCAGTAGTAGTAATTGGGTCTCACATGATGCACACAAGTGCAGTCATTGTTATATAGTGATTTGTTGATCGTGCGCATGACCCACATTGGTGAGTCATATGATTTAATAATTTTCGCACTGGGGTCACATTATGAGTTATCGGTTTCGCACATGTGACCACTTTAGGGCACATGACTTGTTTTATAAATTTTAATTGGTTGGAAACTCTGCGCAGTTGACTCATAGGAGTGAACTGATGGATTTCATAGTATTACTCAATATGAGTCATGCGGAGAGTGTGACTCATAGGTATGAGTCACCAGGGTTAAGGTTAAGGGAAGAGTTCCTATATAAGGACCTCTAAGGCGTCCTGTGGTTACCACGTTTTGCTTCCCCTATTTTCCTGCCCCTACATTTTGCTCCACCACGTCAAAAGTGTACTCAGTTCCCACGATCCCACCCACACCTTTCCTCGCTCAGGTCCTTGCGTACCCAAAGCCTGGTCATGGCGCCAGCCGGTCGCCCTCCTCCCCCTCTTTTCGCCTCCGCCCCTGCAACACCTTTAGCCACTGCCTCCACAGTGGTTATCCCCCCCCACCTCAGGTTCCTCTCCTCCTTCCTTGACGAAAGCAAAGTAGTAATCAACCTCTCCCCCACCCATGTTCCCATAATCTCACCCTCAGGCCTCGATGATCTCTCGACTTGAGAGATCACTCAGATCCCGCTCCTGTGTTGCACCCTTCGGGCAATATCAGCCCTTGGCGCACAGCTTGACTCACTCTCCTAAGTAGTCGCACTTCACACTTTCGGCTTACCTAACCCCTCCCAAACTGACAACCCTACAGCCCCCTGCCTGGCCTCAATCCGTTCCGCGCTTAGAGACCTACCCCACCCTGTCACTTTTGCACCGCCTCCCACCACAGCCACTCCTCCTGCTATTGCTCCCAGTCCTAGCATGACCCAGAGGCACCCAGCCCCTCCATCTGCCATTCCTCCCCCACCTCCCTGCCGTGCCTCTGAAGGCACCCCACTGTTAATCTATGGTTTCTCTCGCGAGCAGTTCCGCGACTGTGATACTTCCGCCCCCTCCTATGCCAGAATCGTGGTAGGCAGAAGTACTTGGAGAAAGTCCCCGACTAGCCCACCCTCTGCGGCAAAGGTGGCGGCGGCGGCAGCCACCAAAGCGACCCCAACTTCCTCCAACTCTGGCTCTCCCTACCCTCAGCTACAATCACCGCCCTCACCACAGCCACCCGCAGCTTTTTTGACCAGCTCACCTCACCAGCCCTCTGCCCTGATGCAGCAGTCATATCCGGCCTCCTTCCTTATCTGGCCGCGTCTATTCTAGTTGATGCAAACTCCTCCATGTCATGCGGATTGAAGGCCTAAGTCAACGAACAAAGCTCGGTCTCCCTCACTGGGCTCGATGGCCAGGTCCCCGCCCTCTCTTACCCCCCATACTTTCAGGCCCTCACCAGGCGCCTCAATCAATCCTTTCCTGTTGGGGACAACCCCTGGCTCCCCTTCCGCCCAGCCCCCACAGCCTTAAAAATTGCGATCCACTCAGTCCCCTCCTTCAGCCTACCGGACAATCAAGATGACCTCTTGTCCCGCCTCTCCACCACAATCCTTAACTCTACTGGTGTCCCTATCCTGTCTGCTGGGTTCTTTAATAGGGACCCTGCCTCACGCCTCAAGCACTCCTGGTTGGTTATTATAACCACCGCCCTCAAGCGCGCCTCCTCCCTCCTCCCCCACCTCCCTCTATTCTCAGCCAACAGAAGGTCTGAGAGGGCCTACTCCTCCTCCCCCTACACACAGTGCCACAACTGGAGGGCCTTTGGTCACGTGGCCCCCCGGTGCAAGACCCCACACCCAGTCTGCATTTTCTGCTCCCTTCACCACACGAGAGCCGACCACGGGTGCTCTAATCCCTCATGCACCTATCAGGCCAACACCAAATCCGTACTAAATTTCTGCTTGACCTCCCCGCCATATTGCCCGAACTGCGATGGCGATCACCCTGCCCGTGGCCGGGACTGCCCTTCTAGACCCCCTCCTCCCACGCCACCACCCC
>QFET01000156.1:0-10532 GCA_003316355.1 Tuber calosporum | reverse complement strand
CATGCTGCCCCGCCCCCCACAGACTATGACGAGATGGATGTCATACCAGACCTCCCTCCTGACACCACAACACCCTCGCGCCCCACCACACCGCCCCAGGATCCCTTGGGCCCTGCCATTGACCTTTCCTCTCTCAGGCCTATGAGTGTCATACTTCCTGTTTTCTTTGGAAGAACCGACACCATGGGCCTTTAATTTTTCCTGACACACAGGCTGTTTGGGTTTTCGTTTTCGCGCCTTCGAGTACTGAACTTGTACTCCCTCCCTGGCAGGGTACCCTCCCTGCGTACTATTTGCCCTCTTGAGTTGTTTCCTCTGGATGGGTTGCCTGTTCTTTCCTTGTGCGACTTCAACATCCACCACCCCTCCTGCGACCGGCTACGGGCCCAGTCCTTCTCCGAGGTAGCAGTTTCTTTCTCTTACTTTTCCTGGGCTACTGAGCTTGGCTACCCGCTCTTGAATACCCCTGGGGTCTATACCTTCTTCCCCTTGGGTGGCGGGGGCAAGCAAGCGGTGCTAGATCTTTCTTTTGCCTCTCCTGTATTATTTCCTTTCTTCTCCTCATGGAGCACTACCCTCCCCTCGAGTGGCTCAGACCACGTCCCCTCCCTGCTCTACTTTAGGCATCCTAAAGACACACAACCTCCTCCCCGCCACAACTGGGCCCTGACTGAATGGTACAACCTCTCTCCCTTCCTTGAAGAGGTGATAGTCCTGGAGCCCCACCGCATTCTCACTGCCGCCTCACTAACCTTATGGTTTGTCACTAATTTCGGTCGTGTTCTTTTCCTCTATTGCAACCATACCCCCCTCTCCCGTCCAACTCCCAGGGCCAAACCTTGATGATCACCCCTCCTCTCTACCCTTCGAAAGGAACTCCACTTTGCTGCTCGCAAGGCACATGCCTCTCGCTCCTCAAGCGACATCGCTGCCGCCAGACTGGCCCTTATCGGCTGGTTACAGGGTAGCCAATTTAGTAAATTTGAATTGACTAGGCCGTGCTCGTCTCGAGAAAATTGGAGAACTTTTAGGAAAGCTCGTTAAAGGTATGGTTAAGAAAAAAGGGTTCTCGAAGGATTTACAACTTGTTAACTTAATATATTGTTAAGGTCTCTTCTCCGTTGCTTGATGATCCCTTAACTACGGGGAACTAGTAACTATTTATACACTTTTCCCAGTACTTGGTTGGCCATATAAAAGAAGTATCCTTGGAAACTTCGGCCATGGTCTAAACAGTGCGAACACCATTTGACCCTGAAGATGTATGACCCCATTACAGCAAGTGATCCCCCGGACTATCTATTTCTCTAAGTGTGTCATGCCCTCCACCAGTAGATAGCCTTCGATCTGTTTGCCAAATGAACTGAGTTTATCTTGATGCCGCCCATTGGCGAACATCATACAGAATTCCAGGTGATCAGTCTGGATGGCCGTCTTTCCTGCATATATGCACTCATGTGCTAATACATTCGGATTATCAAGAATGCAGAATACGTAATAGATCCACTTGGATAAATTACTCTGTCATCTTTCACCGAGGCTCAGTAGTTCTGGATGCGATCCTACTTCTTGCCAGTGTGGGTTGTAGTCAATATAGTCACCTCCCGGCGCTATATACCATCACCTCTTTAGACTCGAAAGTCTAGTACCATATCCCTTATGTGTTACATCAGCTCCCCCTTCCTAAGCTTCATCTCAAAGCAATTCTTCCTTTTAGTACTGCTTCCGCTAGGGTTAAAAAACCTTTTGCGATAACTTGGTCACAGCAGGAAAAACCTCTCCGTAGATACTACCTAGTCCAACTTTGGCATTGCCGCATTTTCCCTGTGAGAATCTTTAATCAATTCTTGAGCATGCTCTAAGTGCTCTGGTGGTTCCCAGGTGTTCTCATCTCCAGAATATCCTTTCCACTTGACAAACTATCGAAGTTCTTGGATCGTGCGTAAACGTCCTCTGAATCTTCGCTCATAAGAAATTATTTCACTCTTGATGATTTTTCCCACTTCCCATTCAAGGAAACCTACAACCTCTTCCGGTGCCAGGGGAGGTTGTTCTTGGCCAGGTCAAACTGATTTTATGTATGGCTCGCGTAGCGATACATGGAATACCGGATGTATTTTCTATCACTCTGATATTTCCAATTTGTGGGCAAGGTTTCCTCTTTGCTCTAGGATTATGAACGGGCCATATATTTTTGGCGCTAACTTCTTGGATGGTCGCTTGGTGCGGATAATCCTCGCCTTTAGCATAACCAAGTCGCTAATTTTAAAGTGTGGTTGACTGCGAGCTTTGCGGTCATAGTACTTGTTCCTCCCTTCACGAGTCTTTTAAAGTGATTCCTTTGCCTTTTCATATATCGCTTTCATCCAGTGAGCATACATAGTTGCTCCCAGATTCTGAGCTTCTCGCTCCTTCTTCCATTCTGTTTGAGGATGGTAACTATAATTTGCTAAGAAACGGGTTATTCCATGTGGGCTTATTACCGAGTTGTTTGTATGGATACTCGGCTAACGGCAGTAGATGGTACGAGTCATCCTGATCGTAGTTGACAAATATTCGAAGGTCGTCTCCCAGCACTTGGTTGACCCTCTCCGTTTGTCCATCAGTTTGAGGATGGTAAGCCGTAGACATCTTTCTTTTGATGCTTAATGTCTTGCACAATGATTCCCAAAATTCTCCAGCAAACCTTGCGTCCATGTCGGAAATGATTTCTGTTGGTAACCGATGAAGTTTCCAAACTTCTTTGATTAATGCTTCTTCAACGTCCTTTGAGGTGGCGTTTTCTTCTAAGCCAATAAAGTGTGCCATTTTAGTGAACCGGTCAACTACAACCATGATCTGGCTGTATCCTGCAGATTTGGGAAGTTGTGTGATAAAATCTACCGAGGTAGATGCACAAGCAGCAGATGGGACCTGTAGTGGTTGTAACAGCCCAAAGCCTGCATGTCTTGGTGCCTTAGCCTTTTGGCACTCAGTACAGGATCGCACATAGTCATTTATCCAGTTCGCGATTCCTTTCCAATAAAAGTCTCTTGTGATAAATTCCAGAGTCTTTTCTTGACCGTAATGTTTTGCGATCTTAGAGTCGTGACACCTTTGTGCAATATCTGTCTGCAGGTGTACGCTTTGAGGAAGATATAGTCGTTCTTTATAGTAGAGTATTCCATCTGTTAGGGACCATTGTTTCGGCATTTCTTTGCTATCATTCCGTAAACTTTCCAGTTCCTTCTTTCGGTCTAGCCAATCTGGATCCTCGTTTGCCATTTCTCTTACCAGTTCCAAGAATTTTATATCAAATTTCATGACCTCGTACTTTGCAATTATTGCATTCGACATTAGTGTTTATCCTTTAGTGCATATGGGGTGTGAGGTAATGTCCGTTGCGTCCAAATATTCGTGCTTTCCGTCAGAATACAGGAAACATAATTGTGGTTGGCTTTCTTCCAACTGTATATTTGAACTGCCAAACCCTTGGCTTGCTCGTTCGGTTTCATCTAACTCCATAACCTCAGGAAGTTCTCTTTCATCAACCTTTTCCACAATCATCTAGGCTATCCGGTCTCCTGTGTGTACCTGAAAAGTATTCTCAGTAGTGTTGACTAGGAGGATCTTAACCTCTCCTCTATAGTCCGCATCCACTACTCCGTCTCCAATGGAAATACCATGGTTGACTGCTAATCCACTACGTGGTGCAATATGTGCATATGATTCTATTGGTAATCCGATAGCCTATCCTGTCCCAATGAGCACTTGCCCATTCGCAGGGATTAGGTTGTTTTCGGTACTGTATAGGTTATCACCGGTGGCTAGCTTGGAACCTCGAGTGAGGATTCTTGCTTCCGGTTGAAGTCTTTTAATCCTTATCATATTGTTCAGTTCCTCTTGCGGCAACCGCTGACTTAGGTGTTTGGAGTTTTCTTTTCATGATATAACTGAGACAACTAAGTTTCAGTTATTCTGCAGGTTTTCAAAGTGATGAGACTGAAGGGTAGCCTGCTTGGCATGCTCAGCTCCCTCCTCAGGGTGGTACTCTAGCCGCCTGCTTAAAGCATCCGGTTTGCCCCCTCTGGTTCCAGGTTGATAAATGATTTTAAAGTGAAAATTAGTTAGCTTCTGAGCCTAGCGAATTTGTCTTGCCGACCAGGCCTTTAATTTGTGAAAATATTGTAGGTTTTGATGATCAGTGTATATGGTGAATGGTTCATCGGTCCCAACAAGATAGTGTCGCCATTCTTCCAACACAACTAATATTGCCAACAATTCCTTGTCATGAATGTCATAATTGCGTTCAGCATATGTCAATTTTCAAGAATGGAAAGCGACAGGTTGTAGTTTTTTGTCCAATAAATGAGAATGGACACATCCAAGGGCATAATCACTGGCATGTGTTTCTACTACTGTTTCCCTATCCGGATGGAAATGAGATAATATCGGAGATGGGATGAACCGACGTTTGAGATCCTTAAACGCTTGCGGTTGCTTTTCACCCCAATCAAAATTCTTCTGGTTACCTTAGAGCAAATCAGTAATTGGCGTGCATAGTGTGGAGAAATGCTTTATGCACCGCCGGTAAAAGTTGGCGAAGCCGATATATGTTCTTTATTTCTTTTACTGAGGTTGATGGTTTCCAGGCCTTGATTGATTCCACCTTTCTGTCGCTCATAGTAACTCCATCAACAGCTACAATATACCCTTGCAACTCCACTCATGTGACATGGAAGGTGCTTTTCATAACCGAGATGGCCATTCTGTATTCTCGCAGTCTTTCTAAGACTTTTCTAACCAATATGACATGATCCTTCTCAGATTTAGAGTATATAAGTATATCATCAATGTATACTACCACTCCTTCATCAAGGAAGTCTTTAGGAACCTAGTCATTAATGATTGGAAGGTGGCTGGTGCTTTTACCAGACCAAATAGCATGACATTATATTCATATAAGCCGTATCGTGTGCGAAAAGCTGTTTTCTATTCATCGCCCTTTCGTATAAGGATCAGGTGGTGACCGTCCTTCAGGTCCCACTTGGTGAAAATAGTGGCTCCTTCCACACGGTCACGTAGTTCCATCATAAGAGGTAGTGGATATTTGTTGTGGATAGTGACTTTGTTTAGTCACCGGTAGTCAACTACCAACCTAAGACGTCCATCCAGTTTCGGCACAAAAAGTATCAGTGCACCTGCCGTTGATTTGCTGGGGGAAATCTTTCCTTGTCTTAACATATCATCCAGATATATTCGCAGTGCTTTTAACTGCTTTTCTGAGAGGGGATAAATTTGTCCTAAAGGTGGTTGGGAATCTGGTTTGAGGTTAATAGCATGATCTAAGGTCTGATCATCCGTTAGTTTCACCGCAGTTGATGGGCAGAAAAGGTCTCTGTAGTTCTGGTATTGCACGGGTAGTGTATTAAGGATTATTTCTTCCTCATTATCTACTCTTGGAACTCTTCCAATAACCACTGCCTCTGGAGCTTCCAGAACCTGCTCATCCCACTCGATTGATATACCTTCATCCTCTGGTAAGAGGTGAAGCTGACATCCCTGAGCTTCGAACCTCCAGCTTTCTGAGTCTTGAATTTCGGTTATAGGATGTTCATCATTCCACCAACCAAATGGAATTATTATTCCATAATTTCCTGTTGGTGCCAGGTCGCAAACAATCTTTGATAAGTGTTTATTTTTCCCAATTTCCAGGTAAAGGGGAAGGGTGAAATCCCTTGAGGTAGATAATTCGTTTCCTGTGAAACACAAAATGGGTATCGGATCCTCACGAGACTTGTAAGGAATATTCAATTCCTGGGTTAAATTTTAGTGTATAACAAGGATATTGGATCCAGAGTTTAATAATACTCTTATGCGATATCGTTTCCCGTACACATGGATATGTGCAGTTCCTTCAGGACCTTGGTAGGGTTTTGGTTCTTCATGTTTGAGCCTCGGTCGCTTATGCGACATTGTTATCTCTATTCGTCCTCGCTTAGAAGACATTATGGTTGTATTGCTGGGATGTCCGTAACCACGCCAGCATTGTTTCGACCATAGAGGTCTCCTCAGACGAACTGAACAAATAGTTAATTATTAGGATTCAGGGCAGCCCACTACGAGTGGTCTTTACCCCCAGCCGAGGGGCTCCCAAAAAATTAAAACCCCCGTCAACATGGGAGAAAAAAGTAAACGCCATAACACTGCAACTAAAAAAAGTTATACTTCTCTGGCTTTCCTGTAGGATAATACCATAAAGGAGTAATAATTTTAGAAAATAAATTATATTTCCGATAAGAGCAGAAAGTTACGAAAATAGTGACAATATCCGATTTTGGAATTTCTCCTCTGAAAGCAGTAATAATTGCACTTAAAGTAGTGTTAGGTTACCGTGCAAGACATTTTTGACCATTACCATAATTAGCCGCGAGGTTGGTTGCTAGATGGACCTTTGTTGTTGTATTTGTTGTCATTGTTTTTTGTTACCACAACACCCTCTGGTTAACCGAGCCCATATCCTGAGGTTTCCTAGAAGACTTTACAGCTGTTCAGCTATGGTCTTGTGGTAAAATGAGCCTGGCCCGTGCATTGTATCTGCAGGGTCCAGGGTTCAATCCACCCTTCTGGCGGATTAAACAACGGTAATTTGTACCGGAGGCAACTAGGGCTATACTGTACTGGGGGGTCACCCCTGCTACTGCCCAGCACTTCCCGAGTGTCTAAAAACGGGAAGCAAATCCAAGTGCTTAAAAAGGAGATCCTTCTTCAGTAGAAGTAAAAAGCAGGAACCTAAAATTAGAACCAATGTGAGGGAAAATAAACAATAACCAAGATCTCCCTAACGGGGGAGGTTTCATCCTGCAGTCCCCTGAATCCAATTAGTTGTAGCACGCTACGGAACCTCATCGTGGTTCCAGGGAACGACGGTTCCCAACATGCAAACATGGACCTGAATGCCAATTTTTTTGTAGAATTATTGAATTCCTTTTTCTCGTCGGTAACCTTATTGTCGTGATCTTCAGCACCCTACACTTGAGGGTTCCCAGTTTCGAATGCGGTCGCTATTGCTAGTGCCCCGAAGCCCAATCGCGGTCGCCTTTGGTGCCTTTAGGGTATTTCTGTGTCCGATAATTCCCATAACCGAGGTGCTGGTTCGCTCTGAATCTGGTTCACCTTTGGCTGTGATGTTCTTACAGCAAGAGTAGCCATCTGTAGTTTGCTGAAAAACTTTGATCGGTCCTTCGTTGGTTGCTTAGCCAAAGCTCTTGCTACCTCTATGTCCTTTCGACATTTTCGCCAAGTGTGGTTGTTGAGGATGCAGCGAGTACAAGTCTCTCCTGTCTTTCGCTTATCCACAACGTCTTGATGGATTCCATCATGAGTATTCTTCCAGTCCATATGCTCATCCTTATTATTGAATCCTCCTTTCCTTTCCGCTGGTTTTCCTTTAGCTGACTTCCATCGGGTAGGATTATTTTTTTGTTTATGGTTGGTGTATCCGTGTTTGGTGTTAAACCCTCTTGCTGTATGATCACGTTTTCCCTTGGATGCTCTACTATTTGAGGGCTCACTTTTGGGTAGTTTCCGCTGTTCTAGAAATTCCTCCACTTGTCTGCCAACTTCCCGTATGGTTTCCATGCATTCTTCATCCGAGGAAAACTTTAAATGAGATAACCGGTGAAGAATTTCTTCAGGAAGTTTGCTTTCCACCCGTACCCTCCAACTAATTCCTGTGAGACTGGCCTTGATGATGAAGTTTTCAAGAAGTAGAAGATAGGTGCCGATTTTTCCCTTATAGACTACCTTGGTCATTTCTTCTAGGGCTCGTCGTTCGTCCACGATGCCGATATATCGCTTGGTAATTTCTTGTCGAGAGCTTTCCCCGGTGCAATAGTTTGGGTCCCTGGTATATCCACCTAATCCACCCATCACCTTCCGGTATTTCTCCCAGAAGGGTGCCACTTTGTTCCCCTTTGTTTTCCCCAAGGCAAAAACTATTCGGTGTGCATGATTTTCCCACTGTGTAGGATTGCGATCGAAGTAGTCTTCACAGGCTGTCAACCAGTTTCGAACATCTTGGTTGTCATTTCCTTTGAAGAAGTAGGGTGGTTCCGCTATTAGCTTTGCTGGTCGGGAGAGTCCACCGATACGTTATAAGAAAGCCATAGATAACCTGTCATCGGGTACATTGTTCCTGGGAATAGACAGTAAACAGGGAGAGCGTTCCGGCCTGCTGCGCTCTCTACCCCTTCCATCCCCTCCATCACTATCGGACCCATCATCATCTGAGTCAGGGGCATCACCAAGGTTACCAGGTGGTGGTGGCAGTGGTAGGTTTTTCCTCCACGGTGAACTCCTTTACCTTTATCCTTCCTTGCAGTTGATGCTGATTCCTATGTAGAAATAGTACCGTCTATTGGTACCATTGTGGGTCCTCGGTTATACGGTCCTGGATCACCATCACTAGGTCCATACTGTGTTGGTGCAGGTGTCTTTTCCGCTAATCGAAGTACCAGAGCATCTAGGTAGGCCTTCATACCCTCACTCTGTTCTCGTTGCTGTTGAGCCGCAATTTCTTGTTACTCATTCATTCTTCTGGTCCATTCCTGTTCCTGTTGGTTCAACTTAGTATTGAGTTGCATTAGTGCCTTTCACAGGATTTGATCCCTTGTTTCTGAGACTTGGGCCTGTTGCTCTTGTTGAGCCTGTTGGCGTCAGAACTCTTCCTGAACCTGGACACGTAACCTTTCCTGCTCCGGTTCGGTGTCACCACTGAATTGTTCCAATGCACGGCGACCTTCCTGTATCTCAGCATCATTGATAACTTCACCGCTGGCCATACAGCTCTGCAGCAATTCTAGCCTTGTAAAACCCTGCCTGGCCTCCTGTGTTAGTGCTGAGATCGCTATGTGCTTCAAATCGGCACTTTCTTGTAAGGATCGGTCCAGGTGGCATAATGCATATACAACATTGGGCTGGAAGTTATCCTGGGTATTGACAGGCTTCTTGGTTCGCTCTGCACGTTTCAGGACTCTTGATGGTGGGCGACCCAAATGAGTAATGGGAGAGCTGGTACAGCTTCGGGAAGGGATTAAAGATGCCGAAGGGGTAGAATCCGTGTCATCCTCTTCGATCAACCTGAAATGTCCCAAAGGACTAGGAATAGGTGTGTCATCACGTGCCATAGCCATGGCAGCTTGCTTTGACACCCAAATAATTTCTCTTTGAGAAAATATACTATAACCAGTAGTCTAGCATATAGGCCAAAGGTACTAACTGGAAGAGAAATTAGCTTGAATAGAGGGTTTTTACGCAAGGTCAGCAACAAGTATTTCTTCAAAAAGTAGGATGTGGTTGATTATTGTTTGCGTTTTGTAAACACAGTTACCCGCCTTCTATCTTCACGATAAATATGTTCTTTATATTTTCGCTGTATCTGAGCCAGTTATCGAAGTGCAACTGCTTGGAGGTCAAGTGCGTATTCTTCACAGCAGATAGGAAAAACGTTGTCAAAGTTGAGAGGTCGGTAGTGCCCACAATGTTGGCACTGATGAAAAATTTGTGCATCAAAGTATTCTCAGAGCAGGAGAGAATATAAAGTTGCTTTGGTGACAGGAGAGTAACAATATAGTGTTACGGGGTAGCCAATTCGGTACTGTTGAATTGACTAGGCCGTGCCCGTATTGAGAAAATCGGAAAACTATCAGGAAAGCTTGGTAAAGGTATGGTTAAGATAAAAGGGTTCTCGCAGGCTTTACAACTTGTTAACTTAATATATTGTTAAGGTCTCTTCTCCGTTGCTTGATGATCCCTTAACTATGGGGAACTGCTAACTATTTATCCACTTTTCCCAGTACTTAGGTTGGCCATATAGAAGAAGTATCATTGGAAACTTTGGCCATGGTACAAACAGTGCGAATACAATTTGACCCTGAAGATGTATGACCCCACTACAGCAAATGATCCCCCGAACTATCTATTTCTCGGAGAGTGTCAAGCACTCCACCAGTAGATAGCCTTTGATCTCTTTGCCAAATAAACTAAGTTCAAATAGATGCCGCCCATTTGCGAACATCATACAGAATACCAGGTGATCAGTCTGGATGGCCGTCTTTCCTGAATATATGCACTCATGTGCAGATACAATCGGATTATCAAGAATGCAGAATACGTAATAGATCCACTTGGATAAATTACTCTGCCATCTTTCACGGAGGCTGAGTAGTTCTGGATACGATCCTACTTCTTGCCTGTGTGGGTTGTAGTCAATATAATCACCTCCCGGCGCTATATAGCATCACATCTTTAGACTCAAAAGTTTAGTACCATATCCCATATGTGTAACACGGCTACTTCAATGCCTTTAAGAGAGCAAAAATGTCACACTGGACCTTACTCCTCCTCAACGCCACTCCCTCCACTCTCTGGGTCACCAAAAGTCTGGCCCTAGGCACCTCCACAACCCGCTTCCCCACCCTCCCATTGGCTAACACCCCCGAGTCTATCAAAAACGCCTTCCTCAATCACTGCTTCCCACCACGCCCCTCCCC
>QFET01000155.1:0-50404 GCA_003316355.1 Tuber calosporum | reverse complement strand
CCTCTTCCTTCTCCTCAGCACCTGGTCCGGATACTGTCCCCTATAGGGTATGGAAAGTGGTCCACCGTCCCTCCCCCTCCCTGCTTGTGTCTCTCCTTTCCCCTCTTCTCCTCCTTGGTTTGCACCCTCCCTGCCTCAAAAAGGCTAATGGCGTGGTCCAGGACAGACCGGGCAGGCCGTCCTACGACACCACAGCCACCTTCAGGGTTATCGTCCTTCACGATACTATCTCCTAGCATCTGGAGAGAATTGTCACCTCCAACCACCCCCTTGTCGCCAGGGGCAGTGGCCTGCTCATCCCCAACCAGTGTGGATCCCTTGCGGGCCTATCCTCCTTTGATGCCGTCACCACCCATGCCCACACAATCCGCACTCTGCTCCGCCCAGCCCTGCGCGTCTCCACCCTCTTCCTTGACATCAAAGGGTGTTTTGATAACGTGGATCCTGATTTTCTTTCACCCGTACTTAGGAAAAATGACATCAACCACTACCTTATCTCCTAAGTCAGGTCCTTCCTAACCTGGTGCACCTGCCGTCTATACTTCCAGGGCTCACCAGGAATTTTTTCCTACGTTTCCGTTGGCACCGCTCAGGGGTCTCCTGAATCTCCTTTGCTTTTTGTTATTTATGATATCTTCCCCTCATTTTTCCCTTTCTAGGGCCCTTATTCTTCCCTATATTGATGATTTTGCATTAACTGAATCCTCTTCTTCCTACCCCTGCAATGTTCAGCTGCTACAAACGGCTTTTTCCAGGATCAAGCGCCGTGGGGCAGCGAGCAATGGTCCCATTTCTGTTCCCAAGACAGAGCTTATCCACTGGCGCACTAAGAACCAGCGGGGCTCTCCTTGCATTATCCCTATACACCTGGATGGGCAGGTCTTCCATCCTGACAGCTCTCTCAGGTAGCTTGGCTACTGGCTTACGCCGACCCTTACCACCTCCACTCATTTCTCCAAGTGCCTTGCCCTCGCTCAGGGCGCCTTTGCCACTTTCCGCAGGCTTTCCCCACCAGGGGCTGGCCTCGCCCCCCACCTGTGCCACCACCTCACTGTATCCCTCCTCCTCCCCATCCTCACCTATGGGGCAGACCTCTTTATAGCCTCCCGCGATATGCTATGGTATATGGACGTCTTCTGGCATTAGATCCAGAGATGGGTTACTTCTTGCTTTCGCTCGACCAGACTCTCTGTCCTCTCGCAGGAGAGCTGCCTCCCACCTATTGCCACTCGGTGCGCTCACCGGCGTCGGCTGGCTGAACTCAGACTAGTGTGCACCCCCTCAACCATTAAGCCTCCCAAAGAACGTCTCCGCGGGGACTTTCCCTCTATCCTCCAATCCCCTGCACCAGGCTTATGGCGCCACCTTGCTAGAGGCCTTCAACCCAATGTCAATCCCCTCCATTGGAGAACTGCTCCTCCCTCACCTCCTGTCCGCACACACCTCGCGGTGGATCGATGGCCCACCTTATCCTCCTGATCTTGGGATCCCTGTCCTTCACCCCTATACCACGTGCAGGTCTCGCACCCCTTGGTCTTCCTCTCTCCCCGCTACCTGTCCAGCATGCCGCCTACTCTGGCCTTAGGAGGTGGGCCCACCAGACCCTTAATATGAAGTGAGGAGAAGCCTATCCTCCCCTATCCTACTACCCCTATAAGCCGCCCCTATCTCCTCATCCTTTCATGGGACTCGGTAAGTTCATTGAGGGCCGCATTAACCCGATGCGGTCACACAAGAGCTACCTGGCCTTTCACACCTCATGGGCCTCTGAGGGGGAGCCCACCCTCAGTCCATGAAGCTAGGACTATGATGAAACTTCCAGCAGGCTATACTCTCCTGCTCAGCCACCGCCGATGCAGGCTGATGCCACCTCCTAGGCGTTATGGGAATAGGCCCCACTGAACCCATCTGGTCCTCTATACAACTCCTCCTCACCCTGGTCGCCTATTTACGCGAGACGCAGGTTGGCGTCCCCCCTGACATGCTGCTGTCCCCTCCCGCTTCTCCACCTCCCCTGCTCGCTCCCACACCCCAAGGGTCTCCTGCTGGCCCACTTTTTTCCTCCCCATGTTCTTGGATTCCTGGTTTTCCCTTACCTGAAGGCTTGGTTTCTGTATGTTGCCTTGGCTGGTTTTCCCTTACCTGAGTTTAAAGTACGTGGTGGATACACGGTTACCTGCCCAGTTCTAGCTTTTATGTCCCTTTGGTTTCCTTTGTTTTTACTTTTTGGGATTAAGGTTTTGTTTATACCATAGCTAGCGCTGCACACAAGTTCTTGTACCTTAACAACGAATATATGATATAAAAAAAAAAAAAAAAAAACAAAGGAAAAAAGATAAAATAACAGCTACCTGTGGTTAGAATTCTTCACGCAACCATCTAAGTTATGTTCTATACAGTTACTTTACCTCTTTACCCTCCCGCTCCTCTATTGGGTTGTGCAATAGGAACCATAAGGTTTTGGGTATCAAAACAACATAGGCATAGGCCTAAGAACAATAGTGGATCTTCGCCTAGTACTACTCGTTGTAATAGTACTCCTACCTTGGTGGCAGAGATTAGCGCCATGCACTGTTGTGTATTATAAGGAAGGCCCGGTTATCTTCATCCAACCTACAGGGAAGTAGTTACCTGTTGCAAGTCAGCTGACACCGTAGGATGGTAACATTTGGTTGTGTCACCTAAGCAACACCTAACTACAAAACGGCGGACTTTACAGACAACCACAACGACCTTATAGAGGGAGAAATCCATACCTCAACACTTGGTCAGGTACTCGAAGAAGCACTCAACACAAACCAATCCAGAAGTCAATCACAAAGGACTGCAAGCCCCGTCACACCTGAACCTGGCTCTCCAGCCTGATCGATAGAACTCGAAATACCAAGACCGCCAAGAATGTCTGCTACAGGACCAGCAAACCTAGGTGTATGAGCAGGAATTCAATTAGCAGGATTCACAACTGCACAGTTCCTAGAAATCCGGCACCTGATCAACCAGCAGCAAGAAATAAACAAAAACCAGATCAAGGTCAAGACACAACCTACATTGCATGGAATGAGGACCAAACTACGAACCTTCTTAGTAAAATGCCAATCATACTTTGAAGCAAGATGTGAAATCGACATATAGAATGCATTACCTATGTCAAAAGCCTGCTAAGAGACGCAGCAGCAAGCTATATAACTCTATTTGCTGAAGGGCGCAAAATAGAGACCTGGACTACCTATGAGGCATTCACTGGAGCCCAAAAAGACTAGTTTAGCGATATCGACGAAGAAAATGCAGCTAGGACAAATCACGACCGCCAATGGCAAGGCACAGAAACAGTTACTGAATACTGTAATGACTTCCGCCTAACGGCCACAGAGGCCATATATGATGATAGAACCTAGAGAAGACAGTTCCTATGAGGAACAAACTGAACGCTCCAACCTGCATGGGCAGCAGACCACATTGTAGATACAAATGTCAATTTCCTTGCAGCATGGGCAATTGAAAAAGAAAATCGGATCAATATTATCGAACACCTTCCCGGGAACAACAGCACCTTTATCTGACAACCGGATACGCTCTGAGGTGATAATGGAACCTGGAGATCAGGCAATAATACATAAACTCGCGGAGACCCAATGGACCAGGATGCCACCAAAAGACGCCCACGACTGAACCTCTCAGGAGCAGAATTTACATGTATTAGGGACAACAACCTATGCCTGGAATGCGCCAGGCATGGTCACAGATTCAGTGACTGCCGAAATGCAAGAGATGAGAAGGACTATACCAGACAGATAAACAGCAAGACCAACAATAACCGCCGGAAACTACGAACCAATCTGCGCGAAATGGATATCAGAGAAACACCTGACAAGTCGGGAAACGAAGAAAATGTCCAGTAAGAGAGTGGCAGCGGGACAAGACAACCCAAACCATCGGAATCCGCAAGGTCTACATAGCACTTGCAAATACGGACACAATGGAACAAGAAAAAGACCATGCCATGGTCAATAGACAATTACATGGCAAGGACAAGACAGTCATCCTTAATGGCAGGATTGACTCAGGCACTACAGAAAACTTTATCGATAAGGTATTCAGCCAACGAGATGGCATACGAATGAAGAAAGTAAAAGAAATAAGGGAAATCTACCTTGCGGATTGGGAGCCAAGCGCTATGCGACCTATTACCCATATAGCAGAAGTACCTATGGACATTGGCAGCCATAGGGAAGTGGCAACTTTCCAAATCACGGATTTGCCCAACCATGAGGCAGTTTTAGGGCTGCCAGGTCTAAGAAGACACAACCCCAATATCGAGTGTGAAAGCAACTATATTACTTTCCATAGCAAGAGGTGTACACCGGTATGCCGAGAAAGCTCGCCAGTGGTAGACCATGTCCCCGAAGGAAAATTCCAGGAAGAGAATTTATCTATGAAATTCTTTATAATCCAGGCCAAGGATGTCATGAACATCAAAATACTAAGATTAAAAGAAACAGCAACGATTGCTACCAAGGGATCAGCAAGGGCAGCAGGACACGACGTGTATGCAAGCGAAAAAGTCACGATACCGGCAAAAGAGAAAAAACCTGTCAGTACTAGAATAGCCATCAAAATATCGGAAGGCATCCATGGGCCGATTGCTCCACGCAGCGGATTGGCAGTTAAACACATAATTACTGTCTATGTAGGGGTATTCGACACTGACTATACAGGTGAAGTCAAGGCAGTACTTCTTAATCTGGGAAAGGACGATTATACAGTCGAGCCAGGAAGCAGAATGGTTCAGTTATTATGCGAAAAGATTGTCATAGGAAAATGCGAAGAAGTGGAGTAAATGTCTCCCACCATGAGAGGCCAAGCCGGGTTTGGAAGTACGGACAAACAAGATTGCCAAAGAATTGAGATCCACAAGATCTCGGCCACCTCCTTAGGAAGGTTCCACCGAAGGGGCGAGGTTACAGGGATCCTCAAATGGGATTATAAGGCAAACATGCCTATCAAGATCGTAGCAAGAAATATCAGCACCGAATTGGCCAACAAGGCAAAGAGAGGACAAGAAAAGGAGAACACATAGAATATTGTTCCAAGGGAATATCACCAGTACCTAGACATGTTCAAGGAGGAAGAAGAAACACGGCTACCACCACACCGGGCGAAGGTTGATTTAGAGATCAACCTAAACAAAGGAGAAACGGTACCAGCAAGAAGGTTGTACCCATTGGGAGAGAGAGAGCTGGAAGAACTAAGAGAATACCTCTGTGTTAACAAAAACCGAGGCTGGATCCAAGATTCTTATGCGAACGGAGGATCACCAATCCTGTTTGTCAAAATGAAAGATGTGAAACTAGACTATGTTTGGATTACAAACGACTCAACGAAGACACCAAAACGAACCGATACCCGTTACCACTGATAGGCGAAGTCTTGGATAAGCGGAGGACAGCCAAAACATTTACCAAACTAGTTATCTGAGATGCCTACCACAATATCTGGATCAAAGATGCAGACGAATAGAAAACATCCTGTACGTTAAAATCCCGTATATAAGAATATACGGTCATAGCCTTTGGACTTACGAACGCCCCAGCCACCTTTCCGAGATGTATCAACAGAATCCAGAGCCGCTTGCTAGATATCAGTTGTATTGTCTATCTAGACGATATTCTGATATTCTCAGAGAACCTTGAACAACACTGAGGTGAGGTTAGAATATCATGGAAGCCTTACGGAAACAAGGACTCATAGTCAAAACATCTAAGTGTGAGTTTCACAAAGAATAAACATAAAACCTGGGATTCATCATCCATAGAGACGGGGTCAGTGTCGATTCTATCAAGACTGAAGCAATATGGAATGGAAACTACAAGAGACCAAGAAGGGGATACAATGCTTTAGGGGATTCTGCAACTTCTATCGGTGATTCATAGAAGTGTTCAGCCATATAGCCAAACCCATATATGAGCTCACCAAGAGAGAGGTTAAATGGAACTGGAAGGACTGACAATTAGAGGCATTCGATGAACTGCACCGACGCCTAACCTCTGCACTACTCCTGGTCCATTATGATCCTGAGAAGGAGATCATGATACAAATGGATGCCACAAAATATGTATGCTCTGCCATATTATCACAAAAAGGGGAGGACACAAAGTGGTTACCACTAGCAAACCGCTCGAAAACGATGTCACCCGCTGAATGCAAATATGACATACATGACAAAGAGCTATTAGCAATCGTGCAAGCTCTAAAAGAATGGAGAAGATATGCAAAACAAAGTCGACATTAAGTATCGATACTTACCGACCACAAGAACCTAGTACCCTTTACCATTACAAAAGAACTCAAGGACTGACAAATTCGGTAGAGCGAAATAATTAGCTAATACGACATCAAAATACAATACCGACATGGGAAAGAAGGAGGTAAGCCAGACGCCCTAATGAGAAGAGTGAAAAACATCCCTGGTAAAAATGATGAAAAGATTCAACAGAAACACAGAATCCTGCTTCTAACGGAACACTACTTTTAGGCAATGTAAGTGGTGAAGTTTACAGGAGAGGACACAGGAATCTGAAAAGCAAGCAAAACTGATATACTGATAAGGGCAATCCACGATGCCCTGGCAAGTGACGACAAGGAGATGAAAGGAGTAGCACTTGGCGCATGCCAATGGAAGGAGGGATACCTCTTGGATCAAGGGAAAATTTGGGTCCCCAAAGAGGATGCGATAAGGACAACAATAATACGACAAAACCACGATCTACCAACAGGTGGCCATGGGGGAACTAGCAAAACTCCCGCCCTTCTAGCCAGATATTATTACAGGCCAAAGATGCAGGACGATATCAAAAGATATGTCAAAAACAGAGATACCTGCCAAAGGACAAAAGCAATCCAGCATGCACCATGTGGACTACTACAGCCAAACAAAGCACCACACCAACAATCGAAATCCATAGCAATGGACTTTATCACCAGCCTCCCAATATCACCTGGCTATGACCCCTTACTGGTAGTAATCGACGTATTAACTAAAATGAGTCACTTCATACCTTGCAACAAGGATATGAATACTAAAGA
Source organism: Tuber calosporum (assembly GCA_003316355.1). NCBI lineage: Eukaryota > Fungi > Ascomycota > Pezizomycetes > Pezizales > Tuberaceae > Tuber > Tuber calosporum. Next base: position 43,321 of record QFET01000155.1, on the reverse strand, counting down.
CTTTGTGCAAATATTCCTTTGGGAAATATTTCTCATACATGGACGACCATAGGATTTTATCACAGATCGAGGAACCTTGTTCACATCGGAACTATGGAGAGGAACGACAACATCATATGGAATAGAAAGGAGGTAGACTACTGCCTTCCATCCTCAAGCCAATGGACAAACTGAGAGGACAAATGGGATACTCGAACAATACCAACGAGCCTATATCAACTATCAACTGGATGACTGGGCTGACCTACTAACATTGGCGGAATTTGCATACAACAACGCAAGACAAGAAACAATATAGACTATACTATTCTATGTAAATTATGGTCACCACCCGGAGCATGAGGCAATTGGCCACATGATACCAAATTATAGAAAACGGATAAGGAAGAAATGGGTCAGCTGCACAGTATCCTACGTCAGGAAATGGTCGGTGCACAGTTAAATTAAATGTTGAATTACAAACGGCACAGAAAACCCGCTTTGAATCTCAAGTCAGGCGATATGGTCTGATTACTACCAAGGAACATCAGGACTACAAGATCCATGCAAGAAGCTTGACTACAAGAAAATTGGACCATTCAAGATCCATACAAAGGTGGGCACAAGTGACTATAAATTTGCCCTGCCCCAACAAATGAAGGTCCACAACAACTTCCACATCTCACTCCTTGAACCCTATCACCACAATCAATTCCCCTGACAAAGACAATCACCACCACCTCCTATCCAAATCGTAGGAAAAACGAATACGAACTTGAAGAAATCATTGATTCACGCGCACACTGAAAACACCTGCAATACAGAGCCAAGTGGACCGGTTACTTACCTGAACATGACAAACCGCAGTACCCTGTCGAGAATTTATACAAGGCCAGCATCGCCATTGATAGTTTCAATCAGCAGTACCCAGGAAAGCCCCAAATGGGTTACAGTTAAAATCGAAACCGTGGACGAATAACCAAAGGAACAGAGGACCTTGGGACCCGCCGACGGTTGGGGCGATAGCTTAAGAGCTATCATACCAACGAGCCCCCCATATGCAACGCAGGAGGAAAGACAAAAACCGGCTGAACATAGCGCTCTTTCATGAACTGCCAATATGATGATGACTACCACATTCATTTACACAATAAGGAAGGATCTAATTGGTTTCCTAAACAGCCAAAAATACACAAACAACAACAACCCCAAAAGGACATGTCCTGGATCCACTGCTTCAAGGACAACTGCAGTGTACATCGACACGACAAATCGATGCAGGGTATTACCAAAGACGCACAGGGGAAGTAGCACCCCTGAGCGAAAATGATGCATGCATACGTAAAAGAAAGGCAACTGTGAGGACACAGTTGAGGAGAGAGGAGGGCGACAATATTGAAACAGAGACTAGTCCAGATGTGGCATGCCTGGAACGACAGATTCAGGGGTTACAAAACCAACTTCACACCTCTGAAGCCACAATTCAGAAAGAAAAACAGGACATGCAGACCTACCAGAGGATGATTCCAGACTGAGATCAAGCGATCAGAACGGTGAACTTAACATTGGAAGAAGTGCGTATGAGTTGGCAGCACGCCGACCATCAGGTCTTGAGGTTGAAAAAGGAATCACCCAGGTTTGGGGCAAGCAGGATGAGAATAGGACGATGAGCCTGATACGACTCAGGTTGATGGGAGAGGAGAGCTAATGTCACGATTGGTGACTAAGCCAAGAAGGATTTCACATGACTCATAGTTTTGAGTCATAAAGCTGCCAGATTTCGCACTATGACACAGTAGTAGTCATGGGGTCTTATATGATGCACACTAGTGGAGTGATGGTTATATTGTGATTGGTTGATCGTGCGCATGACCCACATTGGTGAGTCATATGATGGAAAAGATTTTAGCACATGAGTCATATTATGAGTCATGCCAATAGTGTAACTCATAGGTATGAGTCACCAGGGTTAGGCTTGAGGGAAGAGTTCCTATATTAGGACCTCTAAGGCGGCCTGTGGTTAGAATTCTTCACGCAACTATCTAAGTTCTTTCTTATACGATTACTTTGCCTCTTTACTCTCCCGCTCCTCTATTGACGTTGTGCAATAGGAACCATAGGGTTTTGGCTATCAATATAACGTAGGCTTAGTCCTGAGAACAATAGTGGATCTTCGCATATACTAGTCTTTGCAATGGTACTCCTACCTTGGTGGTTGAGATTAGCGCCATGCCCGGTACCGTACTATAAGGACGGCCCGGTCATCTTCAATCAACCTACAGTGAAGGAGTTATCTGTCTCAAGTCAGCTAACAGCATAGGATCATAAGAATTGGGTACACATTACACTAATACTCCTAAGGCAGAGTCTAGGAGCTTCCCTACTTCAGAAGCGATGGGGCTGTGGCACTCCTCTAGTTTTAGGGCTCAACTAAGCAGCGGGTTTTTACAACATCTATATACTTTACGACTTCTCTACCTCCTTCATTTGATGTCATGACTCACTCTAGTCTGATCAGTGACCATCTCACTGCATTACTCAGTAATAATTCTCTTTATAATCTCACTCCCCTATAACTACTCTGTCACTCATTCACATATCCTATTTCCTATTTCTATGTTTTAAGAATAATCTCTGGTAGATGATACTGGGGATTGACAGACAGTAATACCAGATATCCACACTGGTTCTCATCCTCTAGTTGAATAAATTTCACTAACAGTCCTCAAATCATTGTCGCTAGTTACAAGCTATGACCGTTTGGATATCAGTTCAATGTCTGCTATGACTTGGATACTCCCTATATCTACACTTATAAACTTGTAAGCCTTGTCTCTCCCTTCCAGTGTTGCTATGTATAAATGACTGAGAGAAAGCTTGTATTTACTCCATTCCGCATGAGGAGACACCCAAGTGACCTATAACCACCATTAAAGGAGTGGGTATAGATTACTAAACCTTAGCCCAGCTATTGGTCCTGCAAGATCAAGGAGGGGAATGCTATATTATGCCTATTAAGTAATATGACAAGTATAGGTAGGTAATCTGAAGAAAGGTTATTAGGCACTCAGTTAGGTAGGGCAACCTAGCTAGGCTGGGTAACCCAGATCCATAAGTGAGTATGGTAACCACCTTGGAAAGGGTAGGCCTTAGTCAAGGTTGGGTAGGATAACCCAATAAAGCTCATTAATCTTGAAAAAGAGTTAGATAGAATAAGCCAGTTAGACAGCTTAACCGGCTGTCACAGATAGACAGATTAACTACAGAGACAAGGCAACCAAGAGAGTGGCAGAACTACAGGTAACTGACCGAGTGCACCTAAGGCATCGTACATCCATTTTACCAGCTGAATCATACCAACTGTGCTGTGGGTAAATATTAGAGACATTAATGGAGTGGTTCTGCTGAGGTTAACTGGCATTGCATGTACATCTACCACTATTTGAATTGGGGAAAATCGCGGAGTCTATCCTTCCTGTCATAGCCCCTATCCTCTTTGAACTTTAGCTAGATGGAACTGCTCAGTTGTGAATAGACTCTCGAAGTCTGAATAAGATAATTATTAAGAACCAGTATACTTTGCCTTTGATGAACGAGCTACCTGATCTGCAAGGAAAAGCCTCAGTCTAAACCAAGCTGGACCAGAAGAATGCCTAGTATGTCATGTGTATAGCAATAGGTGAGTAATGGAAGAGTGCCTTTGATGGTCTGTAGGGCTTGTATTAATATACAGTAATGCAGTTAGACGTTTGCAATATACAATCTACCTTCATTAGTATGATCAATAGCAAGTTAGGAGATATGTTTGAAGCAGCTGGGATCTCCTTTATAGAATATATTTTGAAGTAACCAGTGACAATTAAGGAACATTTCTCTCTAGTTCTTCAAGGGGATGGAAAGGATACGAAGAGGGCGGTCTTTGTATTAGCATTACGATAACGACCTTCCCTGAAATGGAAGTTGTATTCTTAGGCAACAAGATATTTAAAGACAGAATATCCATGACCAGGCGAATAATGTACAAGATTAAGGCTAGAAATGCTCAACAAAAAATAACTAATATTCAATCCGTCTAGGGCTTTGCTAACCTCTACCGTCACTTAATAATTGGATTTATCACAGTCTGAATACTACTAGCAGATTTTATTGAGAAATAGGTTAAATGGACCTAGAAGAATACTTGCGAGCAGTTATTTGAACATCACAAGGAACTCTTCAGTAATAGTTTAAGGGAGATACACTTAGGTGGCTCTTGTCCTAGCTAGTGGGAAACTGACAGCATTGAGTTCGCTATGGGTGGCGTGCTCTCCCAATTCTGTTATGACTAGAAAACGCATCATGTGGCCTAGCATAGTAGGGTCCTCCACCGTCTGGAGGTGAACTAAGACATTTATCATACAAATAAAACTCTCCTTGTTGCACCATTCAACAAAGGAGATTATTGCTTGTAGTTGGTTTAAGACCATATCGTAGTATACAGACACCAGAAGAAATTGGAGTAACTTAACTGTATCAAGGTTTTAAACTGGAAGCAACACTGTGGGCCGAAATATGTACTGCAATGTAACTTCAAGGTTGTGTACTGGGAGAGCTGGCTGAAAAAGAATGCACATTCCTTATTGCATTGTAGGTACTACAGGGCTGAAGGGATGTGTGATCCTGGACCACAACCTTTTTTCATCCTGAACAGTTGACCATAAAAACAGAAAGTAATCTACTGTTCTCATAAATGCTTCATTCAGGTCCTGGATTTCGGTTGCAACCCCGGTTGATGGCCAAGTTTCGTACTGAAGCAGAAGTAGATCATGCCTACCGCTTGGATCTACCAGTATCAGTACGGATAGAAACTATGATTGTTGCTACCTTCAACATGGAACAGGATCTACCACCTACATGAAGTTGTGATAAGTCGCTAAGGATGAGGGATTAAAGCATACAATCATGAGAATAGATCGTGACTCACATGTCGCTAGACACTTTGCACAATACAAGATAATAACATAAGTTAGTGCTAATCTATATTGGTACAAGATAGAGCAAAACATAACAGTATATGTTCCCACATGTGATGTGTGCCTAAGGGGCAAGCCTTAATGGCATAAGAGATTGGGGTTAATAGGCCATATCAGAATTGCAAAGAAAACAGGGGAGGCGATATCCATGGAATTGATTCTGTCATTACCACAGTCTGCGGGATATACAAAGGTTTAGGTACTTGTCTATAATTTCTGCAAAAGCGGCACTTGATTCCTGCTGGCATCAGAGGTGGCCATAATAGAATTGGTACTTATATTATACAAGGATGGTTAGTGATTGCATAGGCTCACAGAATCGATAATCACTGATCAGATTCCAGGATGTACCTATAAGTTTGGGTTGAGTTGCATGAATATTCAACAAGTTACACTTAATGTTGGACTTTTTTCCATCCTGAAAAATACCTACAAACTGCAAGGGTTAATCTGATGCTATAATAGTACCTAAGATGTTACCCTTCATATCAGCAAAATGATAGGGCTTTATTATTACCATCAGTCAAGGATGAATACAATACGTGATTCTATGAGCTGATTAAGGTACCTCCGTACCAGGCGTATTATGGTGTTATCGGTAGCGGCAATTGGTATACATCCAGAAGGGAGCTTCCAAGTATAAACCAACTCACCTAGCTGGTACCTAAGGATTGAGAACGAATCTGGCAAGACAAAAGAGAAATATGACGAAAGGTGAGGAAATGACATAGGAAGTGGGATGACCAAAAGCGTCTACGGCTCCTGGTGTATTTAACCTAAGAGGATGTCGCCCGAGGCAGATACATAATGGTCACTTTGTTGTCTTGAATAGATGCAACATTCACACCATGCGACATATGGAATAGCAAAGCTAAAAAGGATTGTGTCAATTCTGTGTAAATTGAAATAAGTAGAAACCGTCTTAACAGAAAAAGCTGCAACAACAATAGACAATCTACCCAATCTTGAATGTCGGACTCCAAGAACATTACTATGAGGACATTAAATGTAGAGCCATAAAAAAAGTACCAGTACCTAAAATTCGTCTCTTTGAGCTGAGTTATGAAGTAGATACAATATTGCATTGCTAGTAGTATAGAAGTGTAAAATATAAAATTCCTAACCTGGAAATATATTACTTAGTATTGTAGGAAGGTGATCAAACCAAAGTGAATTGGAGATAACCTTTCGAGATATTCAAAGGAATGGCAGGCGAAGCATTGTTGAGTTTTCATCAATAATATCCCCTGAACCCAAGGGATCATCCTTTATAGACTATGTACACTACAGTGTAGTTTGATGAAGATATTCTCTTATATACAATTGCAGGTAAAACTGTTGTGAGAGATGCGGAATTGGGGACTAGTATAACAACTCCTAAAGCAGTCCGTATTATGTACTAAATGGGTATCCATTCAGAGGCCCATCATGTAGATAGAGAAGAACCGTTTTGTTCTCCTATTAAATGACATGCCAACTATAGGTACCTAAACTGAAGAAAGCTAGAGGTGAACTCGGTTATCCAAAGTAACCCAGCTAGGTCTGGTAACCCAGAACAACAGGTGAGTTGTGTGACTCATTTAAGTTGAATAACCCAAAACCAACCTTGGGTACTGTAAGTGACTCAGAGTGGATAACCCGGAAGCTCGGGAAGGTAGAGGAACCCTGTTAGAGAGGGTAACCCACCCCAACCATTAGACAAAGTAACCACCTAAACAGGTTGAATAAGAGATTGGCATAAAGGAAAGCAAATAGGGTATCAACCTCTAGGCATTGGACTTCAGTATAACTACCTGAATCATACTTACTGCAGTGTGCGTAGACAAGCGGGACATTACACAAGTAATTAGAGGATATAAATGGCTATTACATAGACCTAAGGCATGATTATAAGTATGATAAGGATGACTTACCGCACTGTGGTCATCAGGTATGCAAAGAGCAATCTCAAGCCACCCTAATCTAACCTTACAAGAAACGCAAAACTCTAACCTATTTACCTCAATCTATATTACGATGTTTGAGAAACGTAACACGCCTCTGCTGCTAGCCTTCCACTCAGGGAGGGATACTTGCAAAGTACTACAGTGAATAAAGCTTTAGCAATGAGACAGGAATTAAGATAGTCATGGAACATGGTATATGAGACTGCCGAAATGCAAGCTGATGCTGGGTTCACGATATTTATAAGGGTTGGCGATGGCGAATACTCATAGGCTGTTAGTATTGACTCTAGCCAGTGATCAGGACGTACTATTGGGGCCTTATATCCCTCTGAGATGGATGGGTGATCTACAGGATAGCTATCTGGGAGTTCTGTAAAATATGAGGTAGGTCTAGCTAAAATACTAATAAACACGAACTCAGAGCCCTGCGACTCTAGGATAATTGTGAGACATTACCGCACTTGATAGGCGTTCACTCTAATCACTGTTAAGGTAGTATAGGAATATTTGTTGATTGGTTACCTCTATTTAGCCAACTTACAATAGACACTTACTTCAAGAGGAATACAGTCACAATAGCAGCTGCCAAAAGGCAAAGCAGACCAAGTTGGCTTCAAAGATTAGTTTGAGGGAAATGCCATAAGGCTACTAAGGCTCATAAATAGGCATGAATGCAAGTCGGATTGTTAGTTGTCTACAGACAATACAGCATGCTGAAAGGTTCTTTTTTCTAGCAACCCTTTAGAAAGATTTTTCTAAAGACGTTTCGGCTAGACCGACTTATCTTACCTGTGCGATCCACAGACCCCACACTAAATCCTGTAAGAGGTAAGTATCTGATCAATATGGAGTAGGGAACGGTCCGATTTGATGGTGGAGTAGGGATAGCTATCGTTTGCCTTACAATTATAATTCAAAAAGGTGCGCTGCCCTCTACTCATTTAACTAATCCTTGGCTATGGAACAACTTGTATTGAGGAAAGCTCTAGCTTAATGATAGTAAGTTTTGCTGATTGATTCAATTATATTTATATTATCCTGTGGTAAATCTTATTTTATATCTTGCACTGCAGTCATAACCTGACGATCCATCTCCCTACATGGTGCTCTGATTACCTCTGTGGCACATATTGTCCTTCATATTGTCCAACATTTTAAAAAGTACTAGCATATGTGCCATAGAGGCCAATATGGTATACCATACATATATACATTACAAGCTTGTATGTAAGCAGTATGATTGTGACTGGCCTGGTTTCTGCCATGAGCGGCTAGCTGGGCAGCGTCCCTGCTCTTGTTGTAAATACAATTTACTCATATAAGAGAAATCTAATTTCAAGTTCTGATACTTGCTCTACAGGGAACACTGGATGTATTCGATATTCTTCATCAAGGTGGTGGCCTAGGGGCAAGTTTTATTGGCGATACCAGTTTACTTTACAATAAATGATATCCAGGTTGACTTTATACAGATGGCTAAAATGGTCAACTTTTGGGAAATTATTGCGACCGACGCTTAGCATCAGATTACAGGTAGTATGCATAACAGACAGTGTCATAAAGCTTCTTTTATGTAATAGATTACTGACGGGCTCTGTATCAATGGTCCCCAGGGGTTGAAGAGAGTCTTCGTTCAATAGTCATATCAGGATCGCATGCGGTCGACTGTAGTTGTCTAATATATGGCCTGAAGGACAATGGTATTCCAACATCGCTATCCATCGTTGAATTATTCCTTTTCCCTCAGAGTTTCAGAGTTACTGGAACATATCTGAATATTGCCTACATTGTATATGTTGTCCTAAAAATTGTCTAGGAGAGGAATCTTAATAAAGTTGAAAGAGCCATCTATTTGGAGTAGTGCGAGACAATAGTGATTATGCTCTACACGATTCTGACACTCCATATGGTACCACTTAGGTCACGTAGATTTCTGATTTTGTGAATACCTCTGCTAGCATAGCTCCTTTGACTGTCGCTGACCTAAGGTTCGCATATATTTGGTATTGGAAATTGAATAAATATGTGCTTGGTCAAATGATACCCTCTGAGATGTAGTTCTGCGTAAGGGATGGTCTCCTGCGTATTACTTTGGTATTGAGCTACAAAACTGAATTCAAAGCTATACCTGACTTAACCAATGGACTGACAAAGGGGAGCACTTGACTACTGGCTAGCCGATGCTACATTATGGCAAGGACACCCAACTGGCAGCCCTCCAGATTTATTATCTCCTTTCCTTCTAATTGGGTGGCCTGCCTGTCGCTATTTTTGGGAACTAAACCACAGGGTAAGCTGATAATGAGTTGAAGTTGTTACCAAATCTCTTGTAACCTGAATGTGTCTTGAGAAACCATTGAATACATGTCCAATATATAGGTGAACAGAACAATATAGTTAGCAGGGATCCTACATGGTATATAGAGAAAAAGTGGTGAAACGTTTGAAATGCTATGAAAAGCATTGTGGACCATTTTAAGCTAGAGTGAGTCCCAAATGATGTGGCCATCTTCTGACTCAGACTATGGTGAATCAACATGGTGATAAGATATAAAACAGTCACAAGTTCTGTATTCTCAGGCCAGATACATAGTGCTTATGCCTGATGCTAGTTCAGCCTGTAGAAGCTTGCATTTTTGATATCCAGAGCGTTATAGTGAACCTAGGGCAGCATATTTCAAATGTTCAGCCATGCTGGGTCAATTGATTGGGAAGCACCTCCTGACCTTTACATTTGGGTAGGAAATTGGGACACGGTTAAGAACCAAGATATGTAAGAGGTCAAAAAGGAGATGGATTATACCTTACAGTGTGTTAGCATTGATTATCCTGTAGAGTTTGTTAGCGGTATAGCAATTATGGAATTTTGACAGTAGAAGCAATAGCGCAAGTATGAGAAGTGTGATCAATCCAGTGCTGGTATACATAGGTAACAGAAAATTGCTAATTGTTACATAGATAGGCTAGACTTTCTTGTCACATGAGATGGGAAACACTCATACAGGTCGGTTGGTATAGGTTACCCAACATCAGCCCCGTCAGTGTCCTTAAGAAGGCATGTTGTGGAATGGTATCAACGACCTGCATAAGTGACATAGAAATCAGAGGCATGATAATTTAAACATGAACGTACCTAGGTACATAGTGGGGTACGTTAAGGCAAAAAGACTTGGCAACCTATCCCACCTAGGGTAGGGCAAACCAGTGAGGCAGAATAAGCCTCCCCCACAGTGAGGTAAGATAACCTAGCTAGGAAAGGTAACTTAGCTAGGCTGGGTAACCTGCTGCCACAGTTAGGCTGGGTAACCCACTACCAGAGTTAGACATGGAGCATGGCGAGGTTGGGTAACCTTAAAAAACTGCGAAAGGTTGGTAAGTAGAGTAGATCCCCTTGGGCATGGTACGTTCCTGTAACCGGTCATTTCACAATAGTGGAATCTAGTGTAACTAATAGTGTGGTTATACAGGACAAGGTGGTAACATAACTGTATGTTACATGGAGTCTCCAATGGAGTCGGGCCATGAAGAAATCAAGTTACCCCGGAGGTAGTCTTGTAAGACTATATATGTTGCCACGGTCAACCAGAGAAATTGTATCCACAGGGTATATAAGGTGTTAGGCGACGGCCCACCATGTTATGTGGTCAGTATTGACACCAGACAGTACACCGGAGTTACTCTAGGTAGCTTATCTCTCTATGGGAGGTGTGGAAGCCCCTAAGAAAGGTCATCTCAAAGTCTGTGTCAAACTAAAGTTAGCAAAGATTCTGCTCTATTGTTGGACAGCTTATAACCTAGAACCAATACAAGTAGTGAGACACGTTATAGGACTCTGAGGTTATTCCGCCTTATCACTTTTGAGTTGGTTAACGAACCATGAGCTATGGGTAGCACCTATTTAGCCAATACAGTAGTACCACTCACCAAGGGAGCTAAGTAGTTACAGGAATAATCGCCGCTTAACTAAGTAGTCTTGGTTGTTTATAACGCTTGCATGGACAAAATCGCTATAGGGCAACTGCGTCTTAACAGAGATTATAAGTCCCATGCCAACTTGACAGTAGGCCACTGACAAGACTTCGATCGGAAAGGTTTTTCTCACCTACAGAGAGAATTGAGTTGTATTGCAGAAAACCAATCACATTGGCAGACTCTCCTTATGTCAGCGATCAGCGGACTAGCGAAGCTGACCCTGAGGGAGTCTGACGTTGATGAACCCTGAGTGGAGCAGGCGGGTTATGTATGGGCGATATAGGGAGGGGTATCGATGGCCTTTGTAATTCTACTTAAATAAACCCAATCGGCACTGAACTTAGAACAACAACTTTCCTCTCCCTAAGCTTTCAACCTGTTTGAAGCTTCAGCTGAACAATATTCAGGTTCATCTATTAATTCTATTCTTATATTTTCACCTTCTGTAAACTTAAGTTTTTGTGTTTAGTGCAGTAACAACCTTAGGATCCATCTTCCTACAGGTTGCTCCCATTACCGTATATTATTATGCTGTTTGCTTATATCTCTCCAAAGGTTTGTAGCTCCTCGAGACAACTTTTCACTATTAAAAGTATGGGTAAGATTGTCTAAAACCAGTAGTTCATGGTGGAAATTACTAGGTCCAAAATGTCTCTTACATGCACTTGCTAAAGTAGTGACACCTATTCTGGGCATCTCAAGAAAACGATGGTATGACAAACCTGTGTGGCTTAGACTGGATATCGGTTACTAAGTTTATTGTACCAGTACCTATTCAGGTACCTGAGAAAAGTCATATGATAATGGTTAGCCATCCTTGGGTATTCAGGACATCCTCACGCACAATTCCTCAATCATGGTGCCAGAGGCAGTCCCTGAAGGGGTTTTGTTTACATGATTTACCCACTAACCTATTGAGAATTACATCCAACATGAAGTAGGCCGTAGGTTCCTGCAAGTCATGTCACCCTAAGCACTCAAAAGCCGATAAGAGGCCCTACAGTGGGCTGTGAAGGGAGGAGATAATATTATATCTGAAAATGATATTATTATAGAGTGAGAACCTAATCATTCACTTGGTTCATACAATACCAGTTTGCTTTACTCCTAACTTTGCCGAGGAAATGGCAAATGTAAAATAGCAGTTGCATTTAATGCCTCATGCACGAGAAGCATTACGACTAGTACAGTCTCCAGGGGTATCGCGGGTTTACCCTTTTGGCCTTTGTGTTGAAGCCCCTTTAATAGGTCTATTCCCCAGTCCTTCTGGTACTGTAAGAATCTCATGGAGACTTGTGTTGATCATTAAGGGGAACTAGCCTGCAAAGCCTTAAAGTTCAACAACAGCAACCATGCTCCTGGAAGTCCCTTTCATAGTGGCAGTTATTTTAGAAGCTGTGAGACAATATACAGTAGTAGAGGCAACTGCCTTGCCGGCCCCACCAGAAAATCTGGTACAGCCTTTTTACTTGACAGCACTACTTGATGCCCCATAGTCAAAAACCATCAACCCTGGGAGGAGATGTATTCTCGAGATACCGCCCCTGTCAGCAAGGACCATTTGTAACCTTACTTGTATGATCGAGGGAGGACCTGACTAGCTTGATTTCCACAATAGGGGTCCAGGTACAAAGGGCCCTCGAGAAACGCGAAAACCTTCACCCTCAGGTTTGAAATAGAATAAGACCGCTGGTTATTTTTGTGGTTTATAAGACTATTCAATTGTTACAGATTGTGGTACCATCGTACAATTAGCTTAAAGTGGTAAGGATAAACTACTTGAAGCAAGAGAACCTCCTGGCTCACCTTCTCCAGTTCAAGCCTACTCTCGAGCTGAGCCCAATGAACCTAGTTTGGAGGATTACGTTAGTGGATATGATGAACCTTTGGGACCAGTGCTCGAACCACGGGCTGCGACAGTGGTGGGCAACTACCATGTAGTCAGAAAGTAGACCAAGGACGAGAACAGTGAGATTCCGACTAATCCCAGACTAGAGACCACATCTCTTCCTCCTTCCCCGATCTGAACTGATTTCTTTGCAGACGCAATTCCCACTCCCATAAGCTAGAGATTCGACAGTCTGATGAGCGGTGTCAAGCCTTGCTAGCTTCCTTGGAAAGTCTTACTAGAAATCCCACACACAGCAAAATAAACTCAGGAGGTTAGTGAGTCAAGAGTTCTACGGATACCACCTTGACACAAAGAAATTCGTTCTAGAGGTGGAAATTTGGTTAGCCTAATATGAACAGTGTAAGTTATAGGATATGGATAAGGAAGGCATGATCATCATGTGTCTTAAAGAGGCACCAAAGAAATGGGACAAGAGCATCCATGTGTACATCAGCATGAATAAAGCTCCCAGGGCCAGAGTTAGCCTTAGCACAGACAATGAGGTCCATACTTGTGCAGGATTTCTGAAGCGCCAGGACTTAACTTTTCGGTACTCACTCAGATTAGGATAACGCTTTATGCAAATAGAATACTCTGGTTATAAAGCCCAGAAAGGTTGATCTATTTGTCAAGGAACTCATTTGATTGTCCGTTGAGGGATATTATAACAGGACCAGTGTGAAGGACATAGCTTACCACAGTATGACCACAGATTTGCAATATGCATGGGGGCTGAAGAATCCAAACCTTTAACGATTTATGAACTATCTTAACCTTTTGCACAAATGGGTTACAAAAATAAGGATGTAGCATATTTCAACAGTACGGTTGTTAAAGGAAAACATAGTTGGCATGTGTGGAACCAGGAAATGTTGTGTAGTGCTAAGCCAGAGTGGAAGAATATACAAGGACCTGGGAGTTGAAATCTAAAAACCCAACGAGTGATTGGTAACACGTCATGTGTTAAGAACTCATACCATGATGAAATACACCGGTCTTTCGCGCTAACTCGGACTGAACCACGCTGTCGGTTGAAACAATTCTCTCGTTATGAGATTGTGGGTCATTTATGGAGACTGTGTTCCGCTTCTCTACCAGTGGTATAGTCTATCATACTAGTACGAGACTGAACACCTCCGAATCTCGGCATGCTACTAAAACTATAGCCAAATATTGATACATGGAGACTCCACTTAGTGAAAAAAAGGTTAGAGACCTTCGCTGGTGTCCTCTGATATTGGAGGTTTATACTTACAAGAGTAAATATGTGAGTCATCTGTATAATACGAAATAAACCAGAAACCAGGCTGGCAGTCTTAGTAATTAGCTCTTGAGGGAAAGTGTAAAAAAGAAGGAAAATCGGACCAGATGAATATCCCCCTCTATATGAATAAATGAAGCGGATTCAATGCTACTTAACAGGATTCGATTTGGGTTTTCTTTTATAATAGGGTTGCTAGATTTCAAGCCTTATTTCCTATGTTCCTTGATTTACTTGAGGAAGTCCAATAGGAATTGTCTGCTTTCATAGGACTTTTTTACTTTTGTATGTCTATTAGGTATGAGTTGATTAAAAATTGTAAGTTTTTTCCAAGTTTACCGGAGAAGGGTTAAATACCTAAAATCTAGCAGGGGAGATAGTAAACACATAAATCATAGGGATTATAACCTGAGATACCGTATGATGCTTAAGTGAACAAAACCTCGTAGGGAAGACAGACGTGCTAAGCGGCAAATGCTATGTGGCGCAGCCCCCAACACTAGGTCAATATACCTTAAGGTCCTCTTGGACTTGAACTGTCAGCAGTAGCCCAGTAGTGAAGTAGAACTACATCGTTTGGGTAGTGGCACTAAGGATGCCGTGTTGGGTAGCTCCTGAGTCAAATAGGTCAAGCTACAATATATATATCAGAGGTTTCTGACACCAATGTCTCATGCAATCAGTAACCAAAATCCAGAATTAGGTAATCTTTAAACCAAGAAGGTGACAATCAATATCAAAGACTAAGTGAACTACATTAGGTATGACCTTGCAAATATTGCTCACACCAAGGATGATGGTTATCTCCCGAAGTGCAAGATAAAGGGCCACTATGCTGATATTTAATGCAAAGGAAGTACACAGAGGTGGCGGTCGCAGTACTGGTAGGCATTTTATCTTGTTTCTAAGCGTGGACTGGAGTTCATAACAGGTGAAGAACACCTAGCTGAGTAGTTTAGTCAGGTATATCTGTTAGGAATAACAATGTATACTGGAGATTATCGTAGAGAGATTAGTGTCAGCCTCTTGCAGGAGTTTAAGGATATTGCAGACATTTTCAGTGAAGAAAATAAAACTATCCTCTAGCAGTGCACTGAGTTTGATCAAAAGGTATAACTCAACCTGGGACTACGGCACCCACAGGGTTAATACACGCACTGTCTAAACGACAGTAAGAGGTTTTGTATACCTACATCAATATAATGGAGGATCTAGGAAAGATAAGGCAGTCTACAGTATCCACTGGTGCTTTGATCTTCTTTGTCCTCAAGCTGGATGGTACTCTGCCATTATTTATCAATTATCACAAGGTCCAGATGATTACTCTAAAGAACATCTATATGTTAGCCTAGATGAATAAACTTATAGATAGGCATAGAAAAGCCACGATTTTCAGAAAGCTGTACCTGAAAAATGGATATTATCTCATCAAAATAGCACCGGGTGAGGAATGGAAAACCGCAGTTTATAGTCGATACGGCCTCAATGAGTATACAGGGATCCTGAATGACCTATGGAATCCACTATCTATCTTTCAGAGTATTATCAATGGCTTATTCAGAGATATGCTTGAGGTAGTAGTTATTACTTATATGGATCTTATCCTGATATACTCAGAGATAATAGAAGGAAATATCTCACTGGTCTGTTAAGTGATTGAAAGACTGCGAAAGGCGACTCTTTGCATTAGCATACAGAGTTCCACCATTAAGAAAAGGGAAGATAACTTCTTGAGCTATAAGATATTTGAGTACTGGATATCTAGAACAACTTGAAAAGTTGAGAATATCTAGGTGTGGAAGACCCCACAGAACTTAATTGATATCCAATACTTCATGGGCTTAATAATCTTCTACCATCGATTCAAAAATGGCTTTGTTAAGGTAGCGAAACAGTTCCGGAATCTGAAGGAGCTGGATGTATTAATTGACAATTTAGCTGCTTGTGAGTAGTTATTTAATCATCTAAAGGAGTTGTTCGCTACTGGTCCCAATCTGACAGACTTTGACAGCTCTTGTCCAACTAATTTGGGAACTGATTCCAGTGAATTCGCATTCCGAGCAGTGCTCTGCCAACTCTGTGATAACCAAGAGTGGTATTCAATAGCCTATTACAGAATCAAGTTCATGCCTGCGGAGGTGATCTATGATGTTCATGTCAATGAGATGGCACTAATAGTTACTACATTCAAGGAGTAGGATGATCTTTTGCGCTCGGTGGAGGACCAAATAGTAGACTATACAGATTACAATGATTTTCAGTACTTTAATATCACAAAGATCTTGAACTGCAGGCAACACCACGGGGCAGAATTAAACAGCCTTTTAACTTCAAGGTGGATTACCGTAAGGGTCTGCTGCATGAGAAGGCAGAGACTTAATTACCATGTAAGGACCACCACCCGGAATGGGGCAGTGTTATACTACCACAAACACTTATTTATCCTGGGCAATGGCATGTTCAACAGGAACATGACCTCTTGCTCCTCTAAATGCTAGTAACCTGTCAAGGTTATTATTTGCAGTCAGGTTTCTTACAAGCCCTAAGAGTAATGGCAGAAAAAGGCTTTGAATACCTTACAGTCCTCATGGCCATGGCAGATGAGGAAACCTCTGTTGAAGTCCTGTTCAACTTGAAAACTGTCCACTGGGCTACAAGCACCCCTTGTACGTCGCTAAGGACAAGGTCTTAAAGTGATCAATCATTGAGGCAGAACATGATAGATGGATCACCAAATATTTTGGAACAAATAAGGCCCTGTGATGTGTAAAAGCAAACATCTATTGGCCTAATATGGAGAATCACTTAACAGAAAATGTTCATCCCTCTAATACCTGTCAACGAACAAAGACCATAAGGCACTATAGGTTTAGCTTGCTCCAACTGGTTTAGATTTCTAGGCGGCCCAGGAATGCAATATCTATGGGCTTAATTGTTGGCTCATGGGTGCCTGAGGCATATACAAGATATGTGTTATCATTAATAGTTTTTCAAAGATGTCTCACTTAAGCACTTAGACAATGGAGTTGCCCATCTTGTTACGACCACTGTTCTTCTTCCAGGAAGTATGGCGATTGCATAGTCTTTTGAAATCTCTCCTTTGGGACTGGGATACCTAATTCACCTCTAAGCTTTGGATGAGTCTCTTAGACTTCCTCATATGCAAAGTCATTATTTCTACCGCATTCTACCTAAAAACTGATGGTAAAACTGAGAGAGTAAATTAGATACTAGAGCCCCATTTTTGATCCTATAGTTGATATCAGAGATAGGATTAGACTGCCCTGTTACCACAACCAGAATATGCAGACAATAAGTCTGTATCTGAGTCTAATAAAGTTTCGCCCTTTCAGATAAACTGTTAGTTTGTCCATAGGACCAACCTCTCAGCGGCCATGTATGATCATCAAGGCATAAACTCCAACAGCGAGCTAGTAGTAAATGACTGAGAAGGCACTTGGTACGACATCAGAGAAAAACTAACCATGGCCCAGGAGTGACAATGGAAATTACATAATCACAAGCAACTACCATCTCAAGACTATTTTACCCTAGAAGATGTTACCAAAGGCAGGGAGAAGAAGGCCAAATGTGTTATATTAGACAGAAGGAGCATTCAAACTGAGGGACCTATGGCATAGCTGGACTACAAGTATTTTGGTTCCTATGCAGTCAAGTGAAAAATTGAAACCCTAGCCTGTGAGCTAGTAGGCCCTACCCAGTGGACAATCTATACATTATTCAATGTAGGTGTAACGACCCCTAGATCAGTTGGTATAGCATACCGAACCTCAGCCCAGCCAGTGGTCCTGCCAGGACATGGACAGGAACCGTACCAGACACCTGCAAAGTGACATAGCAACCATAAGTACCTTTCATGAAGAAAGGTTACTTAGGTACCTAGTTAGATAGGGTACCCCAGCAAGGCCGGGTAACCTTGGTGCACACTTAGGTAGGGTAACCTCGCTAGACAGGGTAACCCGGAGCTACAGTCAGGCAGGGTAACCCTCTTGAGTAGGGTAACCCGGAAGCATGGTTAGGCAGGGTAACCTTTAGATAGGGTAACCCATCTCCTCAGTTAGGCAGGGTAACCACTTAGGCAGGGTATCAGGGAGCCCAGGGAAAACATGGTAAGCAAGGTAGACGCCGCCGGGCGTGCTACCTTCGTGTAAAAGGTGTTTCTAGATCATGGAATCGCGTGTAACAAATAGGTGAGTTACGCGGAACCTTCTGGTAATGCAAAGGGGTGTTACACAGACTTCAGTAGAGATTTGCACAATGATAGGGTCCAGTTACCCTACCTTGGGGATCGCAGATGAAATCGTGGACCTCAAGTTACCCTCCCCTAACCTTACAAGAAACGCGAAACCCTACTACAAGTACCCCAGGGTGGTTGTAGTGATTTTGGCACGTCCCACATCCCCTTGCGGCTCCCATATTCGCCCCTTGCGACGGGTGGGAAAGGGTGCATGTTGGTAAAAGCCTAATAAAATTGAGAAAGCGAAGGTGGTAGCGTTACCCCATATACGTCACCGCCGTCCTTCCGACCAGATGCTGTCCGCAGGATATATATAGGGGCGGGCGACGGCCGACCCGGGCAAGTTGTTAGTATTGACATCAGATGGCCTTCCGAGGGTACTCTAGGTGCCTATAATCCCTATGGGAGGTATGGGGGTCCCACGGAATTGCTATCTGAGAGTCGGAGATAAACGGATGTTTGTCCGGATAAAACCCTACTACTTACACAACGATAGCCCAGGTGCTATACTATTACTGAGGGACGTTACAGGACTCTAAGAGGCATTCAGTGTTATCACGGCTTAGGTGATCCCTGAACAGTTGGCTATAGGTAGCGCCTATTTAGCCAACTCAGTAAAGACACTTACCGGGGGAGCTACGCAGTCACAAGAAAAGCTGCCGATAGGCCAAGTAGGCATAGTCAACTGCAGTGCTTGTATAGACGGAAAAAGCCACAGGGCTACTGAGTCTCATACCTAGGTTTGGGTTCAAGTCAGATTGTCAGTTGGCCATTGACAAGACGGCGATCGGAAAGGTTTTTCTCTCCTGCAGGCATAATCAAAATGCATTGTAGAAAACCTTTATGATTGAGCAAACTCAACTTATCCGAGCGATCCACAGGCCCGGAACTTAATTCCGGAAGGGCCATGTATAAGATGATCCCTGAGTGGAGAAGGGAGCTCTCCTAACGGTCGGAGTAGGGATGGGTGTCATTGGCTTTATAATTCTAGTTAAGTAAACGCGAACAGCACTCTACTCTAATAACCAACTATCCTCTCGAGAAGACTTGAACGGAGTGAAGCTCTGGCTTAACGATATTAAGTTTTATCATTTGATTCAATTATTTTATCTTTGCCTTCTGTGAACTTTGCGTTGAGTCTTTTGGTGCGGTCGCAACCTTAAGATCCATCTTCCAATACGGTGCCCCCGTGACAGTATATCGTTAAGCTCTTCGCTTAACTCTGTCGTGATAATTGTTGCTCCTCGAGACCCCTTTCTGACATTTAAGAGTAATGGTAACATTGTCGGGACCAGGTCGCCCAGGGTGGGAAGTATTATTTCTGAAATGTCTCTTACGCGTTCACAACGGACTACCGTCCCTCCCACACCAGGTCCCCTCTTGGTCTAGGATGCTATCGCAGACCTAAGGGGCCGGGGTTGGGTGGTGGTTACAAAGTTGATTGAAGCGGCACCCATTGAGGTGCCTGAGGAATGTCAGACCAAGGTGGTCCCCCATCCTAGGGCACTCATGGAATCCATCACCCACAATCCCTCCGTGATGGTACCTGAGGCGGTCCCTGAAGGGGTTACTTTTGAACGTTTTACCCAAGAGGTGTTGGAGAATTAAATCCTATATGAAGTAGGCCGTAGGTTCGTGGAAGCACATTCCCAACTCGAATGCTTTTTGGAGGCAAAGCAGACCTATTTTCAAGAGAAAATGGTCAACATGGCCACCAACTAGGTAAAGAAGGTCCAAGATGGCTATCGCCTGCAGTTCATGACAGCGCAAGCGCTGAAGGGTCGCCTAAAGGCCCTCGAGTGGGCTGTGAGTCAAGGAATCAGCATTGATTCCGAAAATGAAGTGATTATAGAGCAAGCTCCTCCGCTTCCCCTTGTCCGCACAGGACTGATCAGTTTTGCCCCGCACTTTGCGGAAGCCATGGCAAATGTCACATGGCATGAGCATTTAATGCCACATGCCAGGGAAGCTTTGGGACTTAGCCTCACTCCAGGCACATCGCGGGTAGCACCTTTTGCCCTCATTGTTGAAGCCTGCCTAGCCAGCCGATCTCGGAGCCCTTCTGGCTCTGGCACGGTACGGAGGTCTTCACGCCTTGCAGGGGTAACAAAGAACAAGAGACCCGCAAAACCTAAAACTACGACTGCCGTTGCAGCCCTTCCGGCTGTGCCATCAACACCAACTATAGTTTTAGAAGCTGAGCGACCATATGCGGTGGCAGAGGCAACTCCCTTGCCAGCCACACCAGAAAATCCGGCAGAACTTGTCCTCCCGACAGCAACGCCGGCTGCAGCCAAACCCACGGGCAGCGCCGTGAGGACTGGGTTTTCTGGGGCAGAAGCGCAGTCGGCTACGGCTTATTCTTCTCCTGCTTGTAAGAACGAGGGAAGACCTGATGTGAATATGGCAGTTCACCATAGCCCGCCATGTACGAAAGGGACCTGTGAACCGATTATGCAAAATCCCAAAGGTCCGAAGTTGAAAAAGACCCATTGTCGTTTCTGTGGTTCGGAAGACCATACGGATGTTGGAGCTTGTCCCCCCTTCCAACAGTTAGTTCAGAGGGGAGTGGATAAGGTCCTTGCTGCTAAAGGTCCTCCTCCCCAGCACCTCCCACAAGACTGTTTTCCCCTCCGGAAGCGTCTCTCCCAGAAGCCAGTCACGAAACCTCGGAGGACCGCTTTAGTGGATATGAGGAGCCATAGGGACTCCGCGGTGGAAACACTGGTGGAGATAGTGGTAGCAAACCACCAGGTGGTGGAAACGTCGGCGAAGCAGGAGACCGGGTGATTCCGACTCCTCCAGCAGTAGCGACGAATCCTCCTCCTCCCTCCCCGATCTCAGGAGATTTCTGGGCCGACGCAAGTCGCGCTGGAATAAGGCAAAGAAGCGACGGTATGATGAGCGGTGTCAAGCCTTGACGGACTTTCTTCGAAGATCCAACAAGAAATCCCACACTCGACAGAAGAAGCCTGAGAAGTTGGGGATCAAGGGGTTCAATAGAGACCCACTTGACACACAGTGATTCATCCAGGATGCGGAGATTTGGTTTGTCTACTATCGACACTGTAAGCTGTCTGAGATGGATAAAGTCAGCCTGATCATCGCACTTCTTGAAGGGGCCGCAAAGAAATGGTACAACAGCATCCATGTGCACATTAGCCTGGATGCCGCCCAACGGGCAGGAGTAACCTTTAACCCAAGCAATGAGTTGCGCACTTGGGGAGGCTTCCAAAAAAGCCAAGAGTCCAGTTTCAGCGGTCACTCAGATCGGGATCGTGCTCTTGGTGAGTGGAATGGTTTGGCTATGAAGCCAGGAAAGGTCGACCAATTTGTCGATAAACTCATTCGCCTAGCGAGTGAGTTGCATTATGACGCGGTAGTAGTGAAGGACAAGGCCCCCATTGGCATGACCGCTGAATTGCGAAATGCTTGGGGATTGAAACTCCACACCCGCAAGCATACATTGATTACCTAAACCTGCTTCGCAACACCGGCCATCAGCTGGAAGACGTTGCATCCTTCAACAGTATGGTTGTTAAGGAAAAGCCTACCACCCACGAACGAGGAGATGACAGGTCCGCGGTCGCTAAGCGACAACGAAAGAAGGAGCGAGGCCCTGGGAACCGAAATCCACGACCAAGCAAGCACGGCCAACCCCTCCCGGGTTAAGAAATCAGACTATGAAATCAAACATCAGAATATTCCGACTACTCTGATTGACAAACGCTGTTGATTAAAGCAATGTTCGCGGTGTGGAAACGCGAGTCACTTTTAGAAACAGTGTACTGCTCCTGAACCCGTAGTGCAATCAATCAAACCCTCACACAAGCGGATGCTTCTGTGGCTGAGCATTTAGCACCTAAGGTATCTAAACACCGTCGCATTAAGGGTCTACCCCCTGTTGTCAAAAGGGTTACTGAGGTCCGCGGCTCCCCTCCGATTTTAGAGGTTGATACCCATGGAAGTAATTATGTAAGCCCTGTAGGCAGTGTCTGAGACACCGGAAAGCTGACTACCACTCTTTGCATAAAGGCGCGGAGGAAAATGGTAGAAGGAAATGGAACTTGGACTAGGTGAGTCCCCTCACCCTTATAAAAGAACAAGGCTGATCCGCCACTGTCAGGACTGGGTGGGATAACGGGTTTTCTTTTGTTAAGGTTTTGCGAGGGTTTATTTCTTATTTCCTTTGTTGTTTGCTTTCCTTGGGGAAGACCGATAGATATGGTCTAGTTTCTTTGGTTTTTTTTCACTTATGTATATCAATCAGGCAGGACTTGATTAAGCAATTGAACTTATTTACAAGTTTACCTGAGGAGGGTTAAATACACGAAATCTCGCAGGCGTGATAGTAAATACATAAACTTTATTATATAACGAGAGATACATTATGACGCTTAAGCGAACAAAACCTGTTAGCGAAGAAAGACCCGCTAAGCGGGCGAGGCTAGTTGGCCCACCGCCACACTCTAGGTCAATACACGTGAAAGTCCGCTTGGACTAGAATTTCAAGAAACATAGAAAGAGTAAGGAAGCCTTACTTCTGTTGGACAGTGGCGCTACCGGTGCTGTGCTAAGTAGCACATGGGTTAAGAAAGCCCAATTACCATGTATTCGTGGAAACATCCGACACCAATCTCTAATGCAAGTGGCAACCAGATTCCACGGTCCGGGGAACATTACACCACGACGGTATGAATGAAGATAAGCGACCATGTGAATGATATAAGGTTCGAACTTGCATATATGCCGGACACCAGGGTAGATGGCTATCTTCTGATGGCGTGGTTGAAGGACCACAATCCCGATATTGACTGGGAAACTGGTATTCTGAAGTGGCGTTCAGAATACTGTAAGATATACTGTTTTGTCGCTAAGCGACAAATGGAGTTCATCACCAGTGAAGAACTCCTAGCCAAGGATAGTAGTCAGGTGTACCTTTTGGGTATGGCAATATATACTGGAGAAGATGGCAAGGACATTAGCGTCAGCCTACTACCAGAATATAGGGATTATGCAGATACTTTCAGTCAAGAAAATATAACTTCCCTTCCCCGGCATAATGAGTTTAATCACAGGATTGAACTCGAGCCGCAGGCCAAACCGCCATCAGGGCCCATATACCCCCTTCTCTAAGCGACAATTGGATGTACTATATGACTACATCCTGGAAATGGAGGAACAAGGGAAGATCTGGCGTTCTACATCGTCCGCCGGAGCCGCTATCCTCTTTGTGCCGAAGCCAGATGGAACGCTTCGGTTATGTATCGACTATCGAGGGCTCAATAAGATAACTATTAAGAACAAGTATCCTTTGCCTTTGATGAACGAGCTACGAGATAGGCTCGGGAAAGCCACAGTGTTCACTAAGCTTAACCTGAAAAATGGCTATTATCTCATCCGGATGGCACAGGGTGAAGAATGGAAAACCGCCTTTAAGAGTCGTTATGGCCTGTACGAGTATACGGTAATGCCGTTTGGGCTAGGCAACGCACCATCTACCTTCCAGAGTATGATCAAGAGCGTATTCATGGATATGCTTGATTCAGGAGTCATCGCCTATATGGATGACATCTTGATATACTCAGAGACAATCGAAGTACATGTTTCGTTAGTTCGTCAGGTAATGGAGAGACTGCGCAAGGCAGGTCTTTGCATTAGCATAAAGAAGTCCAACTTCCACCAAAGGGAAGTTGAATTCCTAGGGTATAAGATATCTGAGTATGGGATATCTATGACGACTCGTAAGGTAGAGGAGATCAAGGCTTGGACGACTCCTCAGAACGTAACTGTTGTTCAAGGCTTTATGGGCTTTGCGAACTTCTATTGTCGATTGATCCACGGGTTTAGTAAAGTGGCAAAACCTTTGACGGATCTGACCAAGAAGGATGTAAAGTGGGACTGGTCGCCCGCTTGTGAGTGGTCATTTGAACATCTAAAAGAGTTGTTCACCACTGGTCCCATTCTGACACACTTTGATGGCTCTCGTACAACTAAGTTGGAGACAGACGCCAGTGATTTCGCATTGGGTGCTGTGCTATCCCAATTATGTGATGACTAGAAATGGCACCCAGTGTCCTATTACAGTAGGAAGTTCCTGCCTGCGGAGGTGAACTACGATGTTCACGATAAAGCGATGACAGCGATCGTCGCAGCATTCAAGGAATGGGATCATCTATTGCGCTCGGTGGAAGACCAGATTATGGTATATACAGACCACAAGAATCTGGACTACTTTAATAGTGCCAAGGTCCTAAACCGGAGGCATCACCGCTGGGCGGAATTCCTAGCGCCGTTTAACTTGAAGGTGGTATACCGAGAAGGCCGGGTTAATTAGAAGTCAGATGCGTTATCGCGGCGTAGGGACTACCGCCCGGAAGGGGGGAGTGATCCTCTACCACAAACATTTTTTTGGCCTGGGCACTGGCACATACAACAGGAACGAGACCTCCTGCGCCCACAGATGCTACCTCCTAGTCAAGGGTTTCGCCTGCAGTCTGGATATCTGACGGCCTTGCGTGCTGTGGCGAAACTAGATCAGGCGTACCTGGTAGTACTGAAGGCAGTGGTTAACAAAAGTAACACTGTGGATGCCCATTTCGATGTGGAAAAGGACTTGCTCACCTACAAGAATTGGTGGTATGTTCCGAAAGACGAGGGGCTTAAGCGAACAATCATGGAAGCAGAACATGATTCACTCATCGCCGGATACTTTGGAACATACTAGACAATAGCACAAGTTAAGGCAAACTTCTACTGGCCGAGAATGGAGGAAAACATCTCTGAATATGTTTGGACCTGTGATGTATGCCAAAGAAGCAAAACGATCCGGCCTAAGAAGTTTGGCTTGCTTGAGCTTATTGAAGTTCTGATGAGACCATGGAATGCTATTTCCATGGACTTCATTGTGGCATTATCAAACTCAGAGGGATATACAAAGATTTGGGTCATAGAGGATAGATTCTCCAAGATGGCTCACTTTATCCCTTTAGCAACTGAGGTGCCCATAAAGGAACTTGCACTCATATTTCTGAAGGAGATTTTGCGATTGCATGGGCTCCCAGAATCGATATTTTGTGATAGCGATACCCGTTTCACATCCAAGTTTTCGATGAGTCTCATGGATCTACTACAAGTCAAACTCCATGTATCTACGGCCTTCCATCCGGAAACAGATGGGGAAACTGAGAGGGTTGATCAGACCTTGGAACAGTATCTAAGAAGTTACTGTTCCTACCAGCAAGACGATAAGGCTGCACTGCTACCCTTAGCGGAGCACGCATACAATACGTCAGTATCCGAGTCGTCGTAGGTGTCCCCCTCCTAGGCGAACTACGGGTTTGTGTCACGGACCAATTGGTCCGGGGCCGTTTCTGAACATCAAAGTATACACCCAAACAGTGAACTTGTCGTCAAGGATTGGGAGGGTACATGGCAAGATATTAGAGAGACACTACAAAGGGCCCAGGAACGACAGCGGAAATGGCATGACCAGAAGCGTCTTCCATCACCGGAGTATGTCACCCTGGAGGATGTAGTCCAAGGCAGACCTAAGAAGGCAGACCGTGTTATGTTGGACCGACGTAACATTCGCACTAAGCAACCTATGGAGAAACTAGACTACAAGAGATTTGGACCTTTTGTAGTTAAGAGGAGAATAGGGACACGGGCTTATTAGCTACAGCTGCCTACAAGGTGGACAATCCATCCTCTCTTCAATGTGGGACTTCTGGAACCTTACCGTGTGGATCTGGTAGACAGACCTGCTAAAGCCATACCAGAACCTGACATCATTGATTCGGAGCCCAGCTATATAGTAAGAGCCATAGTAGATAGCCGGTGGTATGGAAGTATGAGAGTAAAATTGCCACACCGGTTTATACAATACTGGGTGTCGTGGGAAGGGTATGGCAGTGAAGAAAATTCATGGGAGCCGTTCCAGATGTTGGAAGGAACCGTAGGCGAGGCATTGCTGCATTTTCATGACCGGTATCCTGCTAAGCCTAGGGATCACCGTGTATGAAAAGTACCTGAAAAGGGGATAAGTGGGAAAAAAAAATTAAATAAAAAAAAAAAGAAATCAGCCCACACAAGAAAACTAAGTCTGAGGATAGACTTATGGAAGAGGGGAGTAGTGTAACGACCCCTAGATCAGTTGGTAGAGCTTACCGAACCTCAGCCCAGCCAGTGGTCCTACCAGGACGTGGACAGGAACGGTACCAGACACCTGCAATGTGACATAGCAACCATAAGTACCTTTCATGAAGAAAGGGTACTTAGGTACCTAGTTAGATAGGGTAACCCAGCAAGGCCGGGTAACCTTGTTGCACGCTTAGGTAGGGTAACCCCGCTGGACAGGGTAACCCGGAGCTACAGACAGGCAGGGTAACCCTCATGAGTACGGTAACCCAGAAGCATGGTTAGGCAGGTTAACCCTTTCGATAGGGTAACCCATCTCCTCAGTTAGGCAGGGTAACCACTTAGGAAGGGTAACAGGGAACCCTAGGAAAACATGGTAAGCAGTGTAGACACCGCCGGGCGTGCTACTTTCGTGTAACCAGGTGTTTCTAGCTCATGGAATCCCGTGTAACAAATAGGTCAGTTACACGGAACCTTCTGGTAACGCAAAGGGGTGTTATACAGACTTACGCAGAGATTTGCACCATTATAGGGCCCAGTTACCCAACATTGGGGATCGCGGATGAAATCGTGGAATTCAAGTTACCCTGCCCTAACGTTACGCGAAATGCGTAATCCTACTACAAGTACCCCAGGGTGGTTGGAGTGATTTTGGCACGTCCAACACCCCCTTGCGGATCCCACGTTTGCCCCTTGCGACGGTTGGTTAAGGGTGACAGGTGGTAAAAGCCTAACAAAACTGAGAAATCGAAGGTGGTAGCGTAACCCCGTATATGTCACCGCCGTCCTTCCGACCAGATGCTGTCCACAGGATATATATAGGGGTAGGCGACAGCCGACCCGGGCAAGTTGTTCGTATTGACATCAGATGGCCTTCCGATGGTAATCTAGGTGCCTATAATCCTTATATGAGGTATGGGGGTCCCACAGAATAGCTATCTGAGAGTTGGGGATAAAGGGAAGTTTATGCGGATAAAACTCTACTACTTACACAACGGTAGCCCAGGCGCTATACCATTACTGAGGGACGTTACAGGACTCTAAGAGGCATTCGGTCTTATCACGGCTTAGGTAATCCCTGAACGGTTGGCTATAGGTAGCGCCTATTTAGCCAACTAAGTAAAGACACTTACCTGGGGAGCTACGCAGTCACAAGAAAAGCTGCCGATAGGTTAAGTAGACACACTAGTCTGCAGTGCTTGCATAGACGGAAAAGCCATAGGGCTACTGTGTCTCATACCTAGGTTTGGGTTCAAAGTCGGATTGTCAGTTGGCCATTGACAAGACGGCGATCGGAAAGGTTTTTCTCTCCTGCAGGAATAATTAAAATGCATTGCAGAAAACCTTTATGATTCAGCGGACTCAACTTATCCGAGCGATCCACAGGCCCTGTAGTTAATTCCGGAAGGGCCATGTATCAGATGATCCCTGAGTGGAGAAGGGAGCTCTCTTAACGGTAGGAGTAGGGATGTGTGTCATTGGCTTTATAATTCTACTTAAGTAAACGCGAACGGCACTCTACTCTGATAACCAACTATCCTCTCTAGAAGACTTGAATTGAGTAAAGCTCTGGCTTAACGATATTAAGTTTTATCATTTGATTCAATCATTTTATCTTTACCTTCTGTGAACTTTGCGTTGAGTCTTTTGTTGCGGTCGCAACCTTAGGATCCATCTTCCTATAGGGTGCCCCCGTTACAGTAGGACTCAGAGAACCGTACTCGCAAGACCCCATCCCTAGGCTATCAAAGAAGGTAAATGTACTATATATTTGTTGACTCAGAGCTACTCTATGTAGTTAACCTCATAGTAGACAGTCTATGGTATCGATGTGCTAAAGCCAAGTTCCCTTATCGCTTTGTCCAATACTTGATATCATGGAAAGTGCATGGATCAGAAGAATATTCCTTGGAACAGTCCGAGAGAATGGAAGGAACGGTAATTAGAGCCTGTGTTAAATACCGTCAATATCATTGCTCTAAGCACGTGTTCTAGCGGGAATGAATCGAAGGTACGGGGAAAGAAGTAGTCACCTCAGGCTTGAGATAACTAAGTCAGAGGACAGACTTGAGGAAAAGGAGAGTAGTAACACTCCTACGTATCATGTGGTATAGCTTACGGAAGTTTGGCCCAACCTGGGGCCTTTCGATGGCCTTATGAGGAACACTATCCTGAACTTGCAAAAGAGCCAATGAAACCTGAGGTACTTGGGTAAAGACAGTACCTAGGTACCTAGATGGGTAGGGCAAATTTGCAAGACACAGTAACCCTGATCACATCTTGGATAGGGTAACCCAATAACTAAGGTTAACCATCCACCACAATCTTGTAAGGTAACCCTGCGAGGAAGGAAAAACCACTATAAGACTTGAACCAGGTAACTGGCAAGGCCAGGAAACCCGTAGAACATATGAAAACTTGATAAACAGCTTAGAATTTTTCAGTTATAATATATTTTTGTAACCGGTTATTGCCTGATGGTTGAATCCAGTGTAAACTCTTGTGTGGTTACTGAGAACTATCAGGTAACATGCATATATGTTACGCATACTCCGTGATTGATACCTGGCATGAAGGGATGAAGTTATCCTACCTCAGAGATCAGATATAGGAATGTGAACCTCAAGTTGCCGTACCTTTAACATTACACTAAATTCAAAAATTCATAAAACCCCTTAAGCTTGATTTGGAGTTAGTTGGTAAACCATCGTTGAGCCAGGTGGCAAGGTGTAACAGTCCGTAAAAGGTTAACAAACCTGTGCTGCATGAGGTAATCATATGACATTGTTAATGTTGGCATGGTCCAGCTTAGAAATCGTGTCCAATTGGTATTTAAGAGGCCTGGCGACAGCCGCTCCATCCATCTTTTCAGTATTAACACCATCTCGCACCTGAGGCTTACTCTCTGTACCTAAAATTCCTTCCGTACTAGGTGTGCGTGCCCCTCAGGAACCTCACCTTCAAGTACGTGACAAACGGAAGTTTGTCTCGATAATCATCTACCATAGGACAGCATATCTCCTAGGACCTATACCTTTACTGACAAACCTTACTGGACCCTGAGACCATTCTGTCATTTCATGGCTGAAGTAGTTAACAAACTATTGGTTCTGGGTACCGCCCATTTAGCAAACACATTAATGCCACTCACCAGTGGAGCTAAGTACTTACTAGTAAATCTCCAGATTGGCCACGTAGACCAGGTTGTGTACAATTCTTGTGAAGGCGGAATGGCTACAGGGCAACTGAGTCTTAACTGAGAAAATGAGTCCTACCTCGACTTGTTAGTAGGCCACTGACATGACTTCGATCTGAAACCTTTTCATCTCCTGCAGACCTTTTGTGATACAATTCAAAAAACCAATCAGATTGGTGGACACACCTTATGTGTGCGATCTGCAGACTTCTAAATATGATCAAGTGAGAGTCTAGCATTGATAAACACGTACTGGGGTAGGGTTACTATTTACATTCGGAGTGGAGTGGGTGTTGATGGTCATTATAATTCTAGATAAATAAACACCCTGGGAACTTTACTCTAATAACCAACTATCCTCTAGATATTAACTTGAATAGGGTTAAGCTACTGTTAAACAATATTAAGTTTTATCAGTTGATTCAAGTCCTATATCTCTCCCTTCTATGAACCTTCCTTGAAGTCTTTGATATGGTGGCAAACTCAGGATCCATCTTCTTACCGGGAGCGACTATCACAAGAGGTCACTTATATGGGTCTCCTTGGATATCCACAAGAGAGGAACAATTCTCACTCCAGCTAGAAGTTATTCATATAACTAGTTCGGCTGACCTTTGCTACAATAGGTTGTGACACCTTTCCTGAGGTAGTATTACTTTCCACCAACATTTTGCCATATCGATTGCTTAGTCTATCCAGTCTCTATTCATATCATATAAATAATGACGAGCGTAGTCCCAATGATTTCAGGCTGCCCTCGGTCTCAGATGATATGTAAAAGAAGCAACGACATCACCATAGTTGAAAGCAAGGTTTTCTTAGTCCTTATGAACATTCGACAGAGCCATTTATTATTGACAGTACCGATACATTGTTCACTGGTACTCATTCTACCTCAGGATGTAGTAAAATCACCTCAATAATAGATTACGCTATTCTTACGATCCTATACTATTAGCTATCGTGCAACAGGTTACCTCTTCTCTTTAGGGAGAACCAGAATGCCTGTGTCTTTGCTAATGTGCTTATATAGAACTCTGATTGTTATAGGGCATGGCACCGATTCCAAGCTACCAAGAGTGGAGTATTATTACAACAAGAGGTACTAGCCGAATATCCACCAGTGCTGTTAGGCCTATGCCTATGTTGTATTGCTAGACAAATTCAATTGTTCCTATAGCACAAGGTCAATAGAGGAGTGGGACAGTAAGGAGGTAAAGTATTTGTATAGGAAAGAACATAGATGGTTGCGTGAAGAGTTCTAGCATCAGCCAGAAGTAGTTGTTATTATTACTCATTGTAGATTTGTTTAAAGGTGCAAAACAGGAATTTAGCACTAGTTATAGCAATAATAACCACACGAACTACAGTCTTTACCCTACAGCTAGAGACAACCATTGCCCGAAGCCTGGGTAGTGAAAAACTACTGTAATAGCAGGCCTGAAACCTACAAAGAAAATACAAGATAGCAGAAAACAAGGAAACCAACACCAATAACAGGGAGCAAAAACCAGTACCCACAAAAGGAAAACAAACACATAAGCAAGAAACCTGCCCAAGCAAATCTATCAAAGGACTGTAGCACTATAACCCTTATCCTGCTAATCTCGACAGTTAAAGTGGGGAGTGGGGGCAATAAAATCTGCAGGCATGTGGGGGTTGTACCGACCAGCAAGAGGTGAAGGCCAACCGATCCGAGGGGAAAGGAGTATGTGGCGAACCAAGGAGGCCCCCTTGCTGCAGGTGCAAGGGGGGAGGACGGTGCAAGCCATGTAATTGGGGCCAGTGGGAAGCTAGCAATGAGGGAGAGGGAGCAGTAAGGTGCCAGCTGATGCAACGAGCAGAGGGTAGGAGGGGTAGACCCAATTACATAGGAGGTAAACGTGTTAGTGCCGCACCCGGTAGTTCTCAAAGAGCTGAGAGTAGAGTAATCAACCACTGAACTGCAAGAGACCGTAGGCCTGTAGACAGTTTCCTCCTACTGCGAGCGTGTCTCCCTGTGGGATACAAAGAGGGGTTGGCTACTGTGTTAAAGCTAAGCGGGCTGAGGGGGAAAGTAGGAGGTGGAAGGCACCAGCAATCTGCTAGGAACAACACCAAACAATGGAGGCCTTCAGAAGCAACGAGAGGGGAGGGGAGGGAGGTAGCAATCAACCCCTAAAGCAAAAGAGACATCACAGGAGCAAGAAGCAGAGTGGAGATATCGCCAGACACTGTTAATGGTAGTCGAATCTAAGGATAAGTGAATCAGACTAGGGTTATAATCATTCTTGGTAAACGGAGAGTGTCTAGGAAGACTCATAGGGTAAGTAATAAAGATTTTCGAGTAAAACCTATGATATTGATAAGATCTCTCCTCTGTTGCTTAATGATGGCTAAAGCTGGGAAGGCACTACAATATTTATATCACAGGTCCGAGTGTTTGCAGATTACTTCTAGTTTCTATATTTTAATATACTGCTATCTGTTTCCGTCCTTCAATCCTAAGTGCAAGAATTGCTTGTCCCTAAGAATATTATTGCCCGAGGAGCCTATCAACATGTTAGAGCTCCTATATTTCCTGATGGTGTATATCATTTCTCGGTCGGCGATAGCCTTCCTTCTTCTGCTACTTAAACTTAGGTAGTCCATCTTCGAATATACCAACAGTTTCTTAGAACTCCAAGTTACCAACTTGGCTGGTAACCAATCTGGATAATATCAGCTTCCCCGGTGCCCGGTAGATGGCTGGCTGGATGACTTACAACTTACAAATGCTTCAATACCGTATAGTATTGCTATGCTGCTCCTTAGCAACCTGTACTGATAGGTATCTAGACCAAGGTCGGCATGTTTTCAGGGTTTCGGTGGGTCTAACGCTTCTCCTGGAGCCCACTCATCATTTTCTCATTATTCGGGAAAGGGTCCCAACACCTTCAGTCCATTCCAGCGAAGGCTAGACTGGATAGGCAGTAGCTCTACGGAGACTGACCCTGTGCAATTCATTCCAGTAGCATTGGGTCATCTGTGTCACCCTCTTCATGAACACTACTGAGAGCATCCAGTCGGATGGACGGCGATAACCTATATAGTATTAGAAGATGGGAGGCAATTATCGGATTTTTATTAAGAGGACACTATTTACTGTAGGCGCCTCAGGGGAAGTGTGGGCCCCACAAGGGGGTTAGATGGGTAGGAGTAGTATCTCAGCCTAATTTTTGTATGAATACAGTGCCAAATTCAAGCACCTTTTATCCATGTACCTAACATGAGCTCCCTTCACATAGCCGTCGTCTCGAATCCCCTCTTATTTAAGGTTACCTGCTCTTATCATAAAGATCAAAAAAAACATAAAACTGACAAAATACTAATATATATCTATTATATTGTGCTTGATTTGGAAGGGTAAACCAGCTGACGTGTTTGTGTGGCTACGCTAGCAAAACCCTTTCCTTGTCTTTCAACATCTTCCCGCTTTGGGATATCCGTATTCTCCCTCTCAAATGCCTCCACTAATTCCTGTTCATACTCTAAGTGGTTTGGTGGTTCCCAAGTATTTTCATCCTAGGAACAACCAGTCCACTTCACAAAATAGCCTAAGTCATGCAGCCATCGGTTGAGTCCCAGAGCCCTTCTGGTGTAAGAGATTATTTCACTCTTCACGATTCTCTCTATCTCCAATTGGAGGTGTGAAGTAATTTCCTCCGCTTGGGTAGAGGCTGCTCCCTTCCTGGCAGATGGGCGATCTGATAGGGCTCTAGTAAGGATACTTTTAATGTTGGATAGATCATCCATTATGGCGATATATCTAGTTCGTAGGAGTGTTCTACCCCTTTTTATAATACTTTAAAATTGGCCATACAGCTATGGGTGAGGCTTCATATAAGGTCGCTTAGTGCGTATATTTGTTGCAATTAGCATTACCAGGTCACCGAGTGTGATGTCTGTTGCTGCCTAGCCTTATGGTTGTAGTACCTTCTCATATTTTCCCGTATTTTTTCCCCAGCTTCTCTGCCCTCTTGGTGTATTGTTTCCATCCATAGGACCTATAGCTAGGCACCAGGATTGGTTACAATCCTAGGCTCTCAGCTGACTCAGAACAGGTAGCTACTTCTCAGTGGGTTGGATGAATATGGCCCAGCCGTCCTTATAGTCTGGTATTGGGTGTGGCCCTAATCTCAGACACCAAGGTAACAGTACTATTGCAATGAGTAGTACTATGTGGTGATCCAATATTGCTCCTAGGCCTATACCTATATTGTTTAGAGGGCTGAAGCCTATAATCCCTATCGCACTATGCCAATAGAAGACCGATCAGGTAAACAGGTAATGTAATTCTACAGGAAAGAACCTAGATGGTTGAGTGAAGAGTACTAACTACAGGCCTTGTTTTTCCTATTTTTTTTTTTACATTTTTCTTTTTTTTTTTTTTCAAAGTATATTCTTTGTTCAAGGTAAAAAGCGCGGATTCATCGCTAGATATGGGGTCGAAAAACCTTACCTCATAGCCCGCCAGATCAAAACCCGTACTCTACGGCCCTTCTGGTATGGGCCTAAGCCCAGATTCCTACCCGCAAATTAACAAACGCCCAGCTGAAACTCAAGGTGATAGTAAAAAGAAGTTAAGTAGGAAAGTAGTGGGAAAGCCCTGGACGTAGACTACAGCAAAAAACAAAATCAATGAAATCACAAACGAAAACCAATCCCAACGCTCAAAGAGATACAGGACCGGGAACAAACCATAACCACATGCGAATAATAGTGGAAGACATTACTTCGAACCCTACTAGCATTAGCAACAGCCATGGAAACAGTGCAATACCATGACAGACTGTAACCGTGAGGGCTTGCGACTATAGTAAACGTTGTGGGAGCAGGTGTGTGATGCCGGGCACCACAAAGTGAGGCGGAGCAATAGAGTGCAAGGCGATCCAAGCGACGGGAGAAGGGAGGGAGAGTGAGGCAATCACCAGTAACAGCAGACTAGGCACACCATGGCTACCACTTTACCTGAATCGTAGAACTAGCACCAGCGACCAAGAGAGAGATCGTTGCACTAATAACTGTGGGTGTTCTTCCTTAAGCTGCTAACCAGCAGGGGCAGTATTGGCCGGGCGTTCGGTACTGAAAGCGCCAACCGTAAATCTGAGGAGAGCTGTTGCCAACAGTGTAAAGGCTAAGTGTGGCCTAGCCAAAGTGGGGTAGGAAAGGGAGAGGAGATACCATGAGATATAACCAATAAGAACCCCTATGTGAGGGTATCTCATAGCAAGGAGGACACGAGGAGGAGGGGCCACCAACACCCCTTGGCAGAATAGACATCAAAGGGGGAGGGGGAGGAGAGGAGGATAGTTGGTGATGAAACTTGTGGTGTTGAGATTTGAATCACCAGGTGTGTGGAGGCGACACAGGATATCCTAACTAGAGGCCTTTTTTATTCATATTTTAATTTTTATTTTTACTTTATTTTTTATATCATATATTTATTGTTAAGATACAAGAACTTGCAGGCAGAGCTAGCTATGCCATAAACAAAACCTTAATCACAAAAACCAAAAACAAAGGAAACCATCGGCACATAGAACCTTCAACCAGGCAGGTAACTGTCTATACACCTGGTATGGTAAACTCAAGTAAGGAAAAACCAGCCATGGAAACATACAGAAACCAAGCCTTCAAGTAAGGAAAAACCCTAGGTTCTACGAACATTGGGGGGAAAAAAGGGGGCA
Source organism: Tuber calosporum (assembly GCA_003316355.1). Taxonomy (NCBI): domain Eukaryota; kingdom Fungi; phylum Ascomycota; class Pezizomycetes; order Pezizales; family Tuberaceae; genus Tuber; species Tuber calosporum. The sequence continues at coordinate 7,959 of QFET01000155.1, read as the reverse complement.
GGTAGGAGACCCAGGGGGGGTGGGCGCGACCAAAGGAATTGGAGAAGAGCGTTAAAACCACAGCATGTCGGGGGGGAAGCCAACCTGCGTCTCACGTAAATAGGAGGCTAGGTTAAGGAGGAGTGGCATGGAGGACCAGATGGAGTTCGGGGGGCCTATCCACATGACACCTTGGAGGAGCTGCCTGTGGGTCTTGGCGGTGGCCGAGCAGGAAAGCATGGCATGATGGAAGTCTTCATCATAGTCCCAGCATCGTGGACAGTGGGTGGGCTCCCCCACAGAGGCCAATGAGCTGTGGAGTGGCAGGTAGCTCTTATGGGCACGCATCTGATGAATGCGGCACTCCATGATCTTGCCCTAGCCAATAAAGGGATGTGGGGACAGGGACGGTTTGTAGGGGTAGTAGGGTGATGGAGGACAGGCATCTCCCCAGTCGTTGATTAGGGTCTGGAGGGCCCGCCTCCTAAGGCCGTTGTAGGCGGCTCGCATAGCACGTAGCGGGGGGAGAGGAGGATAGATGGGTATGACATCTGCGCGTGGTATACGAGCGAAGGACAAGGATCCTAAGATGGGGAGGATAAGGTGGGCCATCGAGTCCACAGGGAGGTGTGTGTGGACTGGCGGTGAGGGAGGAGTAGTTTTAGAGAGGAGAGGGTTTTTATTGGGTTGGAGGCATCTAGCGAGGTAACGCCACGAGTCAGCAGCGCAGAACTGGAGGAGAGAGGGAAAGTCCAGGGGTAACCGCCCTGCGGCGGAGTTGATGCTAGGGGGGCACACACCAGTCGGAGTGCAGCAAGCCTACGCCGGTGGGCGCCTAGGAGGGTGATAGGTGGGAGGCAGCTATCACGGAAGAGGACAGAGAGTCTGGTTAAGCGGAAGCAGTTGATAACCCATCTCTAGAGAAGGTGCCATAAGGCGTTCAAGTGAGGTAGCATACCGCGGGAGGGTACAAAGAGATCAGCCCCATAGGTAAGAATGGGGAGAAGAATTGAGACGTCGAGGCGGTGGCACAGGTGGGGGGAAAAGCCTGCGCCTGGTGGGGAATGCCTGCGCACAGTGGCGAAGGAGCCTGGAGCAAAGGCAAGACGCTTGGAGAAGACTGTGTAGGTAGAAAGGGATAGGGTCAGCCAGTAGCCGAGCCACCAGAGAGAATTGGCAGGATGTAAGACTTACCCATCCAAGTGAATGGGAATATTGCAAGGAGAGCCACTCTGGTTCTTAGTGTGCCAGTGGATAAGCTCCATCTTGGGAAATGAAAAGGGAACATTGCGCGCTGCTCCGCGGTGCTTGATCCTGGAGAAAGCTGCTTGCAGTAGCTGAACATTGCGGTAGTAGGAGGAGGAAGATACAGTCAATGCAAAATCATCAACAAAGGAAAGAATAAGGCCCCTAGGAAAGGAGAAATGAAGGAAAGAAACATAAATAACCAAAAGCAAAGACGATACAGGAGACCGCAGAGGGGTGCCAAAAGAAATGGAAGAAAAAATTCATGGTTTGCCCTGGATGAGAAGACGGCAGGTGCTGCCAGTAAGGAAGGACCTGACCCTGGAGATAAGGTAGTAGTTAACCCCGTTTTTCCTGAGTACGAAGGAGAGAAAGTCGGGATCCCAGTTGTCAAAACCCCCTTTGAGGTCCGGAAGAGGGTGGAGACCTGGAGGGCGGGGCGGTGCATGGTGCGGATTGTTTGGGCAAGGGTGGTAATGGCAACAAAGGAGGAGAGGCCCGGAAGGGAGCCATATTGGTTGGGACTGAGGAGTTCAACGGCCCTGGCGACTAGGGCGAGGCGGGAGGCGACAATTCTCTCCAGAACCCTGGAGATTGTTTCGAGAAGGACGATAACCCTAAAGGAGGTCGGGGTGTCATAGGATGGCTTGCTGGCTTGTCCAGGCCCACGCCATTGGCCGTTTTGAGGGAGGGTGGGTGGAAACCATGGAGGAGAAGAGCGGAGAGGAGTGAACCTAAAAGGGAGGGCGAGGTGCGGTGGACAACTTTCCATACCACATAGGTGTCAGTGTCTGGGCCTGGTGCTGGGGAGGAAGAGGAGGCCATGAGGGCGGCAGAGATCTCATCTGAGGACAGCTTTGGGGCGTCTGAGTAGGGGCGGAGGATAGAGAGGGCACGGCGTGAGGGACGTGGTGGAAAGAAATGGTTGAGGAGGGGGTTATTGATGTATTCGGGGCTGTTGGCTCCTGGGAGACAGGGGAAGCGAGTTGTGGAGGAACCTAGGGCCAGACGCTTGGTGGCCCAAAGGGTGCAGGGAGTGGCGTTAAGGAGGAGGGAGGTCCAGTGGGCCTTTTTTACTCTCTTTATGGCTTTGAAGTAGCCGAGGCGGGCCAGTTTTGCTGCAGAGATGTAACTCTAACAGCGGGAAGCACGTGGCATGTGAGCTGCGCAGTAGTGTTCCATCCTAATTGTAGAGAGAAGGGGTGACCACCCGGGCATGGTGCTGGGACATGTACCCAAGAGGGGGGTATGGGGAAATAAAGGAAAGAGCTAACACACATGGCCTGCCCCCGCCACCCAAAAGGAAGCGGGTATATACACCAGTAGTAATCAGGATCTGGTACCAAGTTTGGGAGCCCTGGAAAAGTGAGGGAAAGAAACTGCAAACTCAGGGGGGGAGTGGGCTATAGCGGGTCACAGGCAGGGTGGTGAATATTGAAGTCACCCAGAGAAAGAAAAGGAAACCCATCCCCAGTGAACAAGTCAAAGGGAGAAATAGTACGCAAGGCAGGTGCCCTGTCCGGGAGGGAATACGAGTACAGTACCCGAAGGCATGAAAAGGAATACTCAAACAGCCTATCAGTCTAGAAAAAATCAAGCCCCCTGGTGCCAGATCTCACAAAGAAAACGGCAGGTATGACACTGATGGAGAGTAGGGAAGAAGAAACATAACCAGCCACCCTTGGCTTTTTAGAGGAGGAACAAGGGGGAGAGAAGGCCTTGAAGCCAGCAAGAGGTGGGACGCGTCCAAGAAACACTGGAGGGTGCTATATACACACCAGGGAAACTGAAAAGGAAAGTTCAACTAAAGAATTAAAAAACCAAGAAAACACAATCCAGCTACCCAGGCAGTTGTGTTGAGCAAGGGAGAGAAAGGAGGAAGCTCTAGGGGCCTCATGCAGGGCAGGGGTGGTTGTGTAATCTATTACTCAGCAGAGCCTATAGGATTACGGGGGGGAGTAGAAGGGCTGGGTGCCACATGGGTGGTTGGGGCACCGTGCAGGGACCAGGACCTGGACATGCTAGGGGCGGACTGAGCATGCCTCATGTGCCTGGGAGTGGTCAGGTCAACGGCATGGGCCATGCGGCCTGGAGGCGGTATCGAGGGTCGAGAGGTTGTTGTGGTGTCAGGAGTGAGGTCTGGCAAGACATCCATCTCGTTATTGTCTGCAGAGTTTGAGGTGGCAATGGGTACAGGGGAGCGAGGAGGGGGCATAGATGGACAGTCAGGGTCAAGAGCGGAGTGATCACTATCGCAATTCGGCCAGTGAGGAGGGGAGGTCAGGCAGCAGTTTAGTATGGATTTGGTGTTACCCTGCTTGGGGCAGGAGGGTTGTGAGTATCTGTGGTCGGCTCTCGTGGGGTGAAGGAAGCAGAAGTGTCAGACTGGGTGGGGGGTCTGGCATCGAGGGGCCACATGGCCAAAAGCCCAGAAGTTGTGTCACTGTGTGCAGGGGGAGGAGGAGAAGGCACTTTCAGACTTTCTATTGGCTGAGAATAGAGGTACGTGAGGGAGTAGGGACGAGGCGTGTTTTGGGGTGGTGGTTATGACGACAGAGCAGGAGTGCCAGGTGTGAGGATGGGTCCCTATTAAGGCACCTCGCAGAGAGGATAGGGAGACCAGTGGAGTTAAAGATTGAGGTGGAGAGGATGGAGAAGATGTCCTCTTCATTAACGGGAAGGCAGGATGAGGGAACTGAATAGATCGCTATCTTAATAGCTGTAGGGGCCGGCTAGAATGGGAGCCAAAGGTTGTCGGCAACTGGAAAAGATTGATTGAGGCCCCAGGTGAGGGCCTCAAAATAAGGGGCGTAAGAGAGGGCTGGGACCTGGCCATCAATGCCAGTGAGGGTGTCAGAGCCTCGATCGTTGACAGAGGCCTTGAATCAGCGGGTGAGGGAGGAGTATGCACCAACCAGAACAGAGGCGGCCATATCAGGGAGGAGGCCGTACATAACTACTGCATTGAGGAGGAGGGCACGTGAGGACAGGGGGGCAAAAAGCCTGCGCGCGGCTGTGGTGAGGGGGGGTGGAGATGGTGGTGAGTGCAGTTGAGGGGAGGGAGACCCAGTGTTGGAGGAGGCCAGTGTCGCTTGGGTGGCTGCTGCAGCTGCAACCTTGGCCACAGATGGAGGGCTTGTTGGAGACCTTCTCCTAATCCCCCTCTATACCACGAAATGGGCATAAGAGGGGGAAGGAGTATCATGGTCCCAGAACTGATGGCCAGAGAAACCCTGGATCACCAGTGGGGGGCCTTCTGAGGCAGGGGCAGAGGGAGTGGGGGGAGGCGCAGATAGGTGCTCTGAGCGTCTCTGGTTTGTACCAGGGCGTGCAGGAATGGGGGGGGCGGTAATAGTGGTGGCAGGGGGAGCGATTGTGACCTAGTGGGCCAGAGCGCAAAGCTTAGAGCGCATTGAGGTGAGGCTGGGGGCCGAAGGATCTGTTGTGGGAGAGGGGTAAGGTAAGCCAGCACCGAGAAGTGCGACTGCTGTGGAATCATAGTCGAGCTGAGCGCTAAGGGCAGAAATTGCACGAAGGGCGCCGCATAGGTGTAGGATTGGGGTAATCTCTCCAGTGGAGAGGTAGTCAAGGCCAGCGGGGGAGAGGGTGGGGACCTGGGAGGATGAGAAGTTGATGACTTCCATGGTCTCGTCAAGGAAGGAGGACTGGAACCTGAGGTAGGGGGCGATATCCACGGTGGAGGCAGTGCCTGAGGGTGGTGCCGGAGCAGCGGCGAAAAGAGTGGGGGGAGGGGGACCAGCTTGCGTCATGACCAGGCTTATTGTACGCAATGACCTAAGCAAGAAAAGGTGAGAATAGGATCGTGGGAACCGTGTATACTTTTGACGTGGTGGTGCAAAATGTAGGGGCAGGAAAATAGGGGAAGAGAAGTTTGTCTTAACTAGAGGCCTTAGATTTTTTTTTTGTTTTTTGTTTTTTTTATATCATATATTCGTTGTTAAGGTACAAGAACTTGCGTGCAGCGCTAGCTATGGCATAAACAAAACCTTAATCCCAAAAACCAAAAACAAAGGAAACCAATAGTACACTAAAGCTCTAACTGGGCAGGTAACTGTCGATCCAATACGTACGGTAAACTCAAGTAAGGGAAAACTAGCCAAGGAAACTTACAGAAACCTAGCCTTCATGTAATACAAAACCCAGGGTTCTAAGAACATGGGGAAGAAAAAAGACGGCAGGTAGGAGACCCTAAGCGTGTGGGGGCGACCAGAGGAGGGGGGGAAGAGGGAGGGGACAGCAGCATATCATGCGGGAAGCCAACCTGCATATCGCGTAGATAGGCGACCAGGTTGAGGTGGAGTCGTATGGAGGACCAGATGGGGTCAGTCAGGCCTATTCCCATGATACCTTGGAGGTGGCGCCTGCGGGCATTGGCGGTGGATGAGCAGAAGAGTATGGCGTGCTGGAAGTCTTCATCATAGTCCCAGCATCATGGACAGAGGCTGGGCTACCCCTAGAGAGGCCCATGAGGTGTGAAAGCCCACGTAGCTCTTGTATGCACGCATCTGATGAATGCGGCCCGCAATGAACTCACCCAGACCCATGAAAGGATGTGGGGATAGGGACAGATTATAGAGGTAGTAGGATGGGGGAGGATAGGCTTCTACCCAGTCGTTGATAAGGGTCTGGTGGGCCCGCCTCCTAAGGCCAGTGTAGGCGGCGCGCATGGCAGGTAGCAGGGGGAGAGGAGGACCAAGGGGTGCGAGATCTGCACGTGTTATGGGGGTGAAGGACAGGGATCCCAACATAGGCATAATAAGGTGGGCCATCGCATCCACCGGGGGGTGTGTGCGGACAGGAGGTGAGGGAGGAGCAGTTCTCCAATGGAGGGGATTGACATTGGGTTAGAGGCCTCTAGCCAGGTGTCACCAAGAGTTTGGCGCGCGGGATTGAAAGAGAGAGGAAAAGTCCGTAGGGAGCTGTCCTGCGGCAGGGTTGATGGTTGGGGTGCGCACACCAGTCTGAGTGCAGCCAGCCGATGCCGGTGGGTACAAAGAAGGGCAATAGGTGGGAGGCCTCTCTCCAGGGAGAGGACTGGATGTCTGGTCCAACGGAAGGAATTGGTAACCCATCACTGGATCTGTAGCCAGAAGACTTCCATATGCCGTAGCATACTGCGGGAGGATATAAAAAGGTCTGCCCAATAGGTGAGGATGGGGAGGAGGAGGGACACAGTGAGGTGGTGGCATAGGTGGGGGGAGAGGCAAGCCCCTGGTGGGGAAAGCCTGCGGACAGTGGCAAAGGCGCCTTGAGTGAGGGCAAGGCGCTTGGAATAAAGAGTAGAGGTGGAAAGGGACGGTGTGAGCCAGTAGCCAAGCCACCTGCGAGAGCTGGCAGGATGAAAGACCTGCCCATATAGGGGTATAGGAATAATGCAAGGATAGCCCCACTGGTTTTTAGTGCGCCAGTGGATAAGCTCTGTCTTGGGAACAGAAAATGGAACATTGGGCGCTGACCCGCAGCGCTTGATCCTGGAAAAAGCCGCTTACAGCAACTGAACATTGCGGCGGTAGGAAGAAGAGGACACAGTTAATGCAAAATCATCAACATAGGAAAGAATAAGACCCCTAGAAAGGGAAAAATGAAGAGAAGAAAGTTAAATAACAAAGAGCAAAGGAGATACAGGAGACCCCTGAGGGGTGCCAACAGAAACGGATGGGAAAATTCCTGGTGAGCCCTGGAAGAGAAGACGGCAGCTGCGGCCGGTAAGGACGGACCTGACCTAGGAGATAAGGTAGTGGTTGACGCCTTTTTTCTTGAGCACGGTGGAAAGAAAATCCGGATCTACGTTATCAAATCCCCCTTTGATGTCAAGGAAGAGGGTGGAGACGCGGAGGTTTGGGCAATGCATGGTACGGATTATGTGAGCAAGGGTAGTGACGGCATCAAAGGAGGATCGGCCCGCCAGGGAGCCACACTGGTTGGGACTGAGCAGCCCATAGGCCCTGCCGACCAGGGCGAGGCAGGAGGCAACAATTCTCTCCACAACCTTTGAGATTGTTTCGACAAGGACGAGGACCCTGAAGGAGGCTGGGGTGTCGTACGACGGCTTGCCTGGTTTGTCCAGGACCACACTATTGGCCTTTATTAAGAGAGGGAGGGAGGAAACCATAGAGGAGAAGAGGGTAGAGGAGCGAAACCAGCAGGGAGGGGGAGGTACAGTGGACCACTTTTTCCATACCCCATAGGGGACAGTGTCCGGACCTGGTGCTGAGGAGGAGGATGAGGCCATGAGGGCGACAGAGATCTCATCGGAGGACAGCTTGGGGGCATCAGAGTAGGGGCGGAGGATGGAGGGTGCGCGGGAGGAGGGGCGTGGTGGGAAGAAGTGATTGAGGACGGCATAGTTGATAGACGTGGGGGTATTAGCCCCTGGGAGAGTGGGGAAGCGGGTTGTGGAGGAGCCTAGGGCCAGACGTTTGGTGGCCCAGACAGTGGAGGGAGTAGCATTGAGGAGGATGGAGGTCCAGTGTGCCCTTTTTACTCTTTTTATGGCTTTGAAGTAGCCAAGTCAGGCAAGTCTTACTGCAGAGATGTCGCTTGAGGAGCGGGAGGCAAGTGCCTTGCGAGCAGCAGAATGGTGTTTCTTTCTCAGGGTAGAGAGGTGGGGTGACCACCAGAGCTTAGCCCCGGGGGATGGACAGGAGAGGGAGGTATGGTTACGAAGGAGGGAGAGAATACGACCGAAATTCGTGTCAAACCATAGGGATAGTG
>QFET01000154.1:0-17984 GCA_003316355.1 Tuber calosporum | reverse complement strand
GTGGGGAGGCGGGGGGGGTCCGGGACTGTCAGCTGTTGAAGCAAGGGTGAGAGGGTGTCCCAGTCAGTCCTAACTAGAGGCCTCCTAGAGGTCCTTATATATTCACTTCCATCAACCCTAACCCTAGTGACTCATATCTAGGAGTCATACTCTCGGCATGACTCTTATCAAGCCCTAGTATGAAATCGATCAGCTAACTCCTATGAGACAACTGTACGGCCTACCAAACCAATTTAAAACTTATAAAACAAGTCCTGTGCCCTAAACTGGTCACATGTGCAAACCCCAAGACTCATAATATGAGTCCTGTGCCAAAATCATTACATTATATGACTCACAGTGTAATTCAGGGGCACGATCAACCAATAACAATATAACAATAATTGCACTAGTACGCATTATGTGAAAGCCAATGACTACTAATACCTCATAGTACGAAATTTGACAGCCTTATGACTCATAACTATTAGTCATGTGAAATTCTACCTTTCCAGTTCACCAATCTTGACATTAGCTCCCGTCTCCGATCTGGCTGAGTCCCATCAGGCTGTACGTCCGATCCTTGTCAGGCTTTCACCAAACCTGCTCAATTCCTTTTAAAACTTCTAAACCTGATGTTTGGGTGCGGCCTACTTTTCCATACTTCTTGCAAGGTGAGGTTCGCCATACTGATAGTTTGATCTCGGTCTGCAATCATCCTATGGTAGCTCTGTATATCCTGTCTTTGGTGCTAAATTGTGGCTTTGGCGGTGCCAAGTTGGTTTCTGAACCACACAATTTGTCAGTCCAGACATACAACATCTGGACTAGTATCTGTTTGATTATTTTCGCCCTCCTCTCTACATAACTGTGTCCTCCCAGTTACCTTCATTTTCTGTATATATGCATCATTTTCGTTGATGGGTGCCGCTACCACAGTCCGTCTAGGGTATCCCCTGCATCTATTTTGTCGTATCGATGTACACAGCAGTTGTCCTTGAAGTAGTGGTTCCTGCATATTTTCTTGTACAGTTGTTGTTGTTTGCGTATATTTGGCTGTTTATGAAACTAATTAGATCTTTCCTTATCGCTTAAATGAACGTGATACTGGTCGTCATAGCAGCCAGTCCATGGGGGAGCGTTAGGTTTTGCCTGTTTATGTCTTTCCTCCAGCGTTAGATATGGGGGGCTGCTTGGAGTCATAGCTCTTGGGCTATTGCCGCAACCGTCGCCTGGTGCGAACCTCCTATGTTCCTAGGCTTGTTCCTCCATGTGTTTGATCTTGTGGGTAACCCATTCTGAGTTTTTTTGAGTACTGCTGATGGAAACGTTCAACGACAATGCTGGCATGGTTGAAATTCTCCACAGGGTACTACAGTTATCCTGTTCAGGTAAGTAGCTAGTCCACTTGGCTCGGTATTGTAAGAGTCTTCGATGTATGAGTGAATCGATGATTCCTTCCAGTTCGTACTCGCTTTTCACGTCTATTTTGATAGGAGGTGGTTGTGATTGACTTTATAAGGGGAATTGATTGTTGTGATAGGGTTCGAGGAGTGTGATGAGGAAGGTGTTGTGGACTTACATCTCTTAGGGCAAGGCCAATTTCTAGGCACTTGTACCCACCTTCGTAAGGATCTTGAATGGTCCAATTTTCTTATAATCCAGCTTCTTGGATTGTCTTGAGGTCAGGATGTTCCTTGACAGTAACCAGACCATATCGTCACCCTTGAGATTCGGAATTGGCTTTCTGGCTCATGGTAAATTTCCTTGTGTCTTATATGTGCACAGACCATGACCTGACATAGGATACTATGCAGCTGACTCATTTCTTCGTTATTGGTGCTTTCTTTTGGTACCATGTGGCCAACTGCCCGATGCTCGGGGTGGTAACCATAATTAGCATAGAATGGTGTGGCCGTTATTGTTTCTTGTCTTGCCTAGTTGTATGCGAATTCTCCTAATTGCTGTAGGTCGCCCCAGTCATTCTGTTAATAGTTGATGTAGGCTTGTAGGTATTGTTCCAGTATCCCATTTATCCTCTCTGTTTGTCCATTGGTTTGAGAATGGGGAGTGATAGTCACCTCCTTCTATCCCTAACCATTTCGTCGTTTCTCCCCTTAGGTCTGGTGTGCAAAAGGTTCCTCGATCCGTGATAATATCCTGTAGCAGTCCATATATGCAAACTATTGCCATAGGAATATTTGAAATAAGTGAGTAGTATTCATATCCATGTTGCAAGGTATGAACTGACTCATATTGGTTAATCAGTCGATTACTGCCAGTATTGCGCCATATCCTGCTGATATTGGAAGGTCGGTGACAATGTCTGTGGCTATGGATTTCCATTGTTGGTGTGTTACTTCGTTTGGCTACTATAATTCATATACTATATGCCAGATTGCTTTCATCCCTTGGAAGGTATCGCTGCTTTTGACCTATCGTTTGATTTTGTCTTACACCTTTGGCCAGTTCTACTTCCGGGCTAGAAGGGTGGTAGTTTTACTTGTTCTACCCTGGGAGGTTCTTGGTGCAGTGTATTTTTGTCGTATAATCAATATCCTTTTTGCTTTTTCTTCTGGATCTAAAATTTCGCTTGAGCCGAGGTATCCTCTGTTCCATTTGCATGAACCAAGTTCCACTCCTTTCATCTCCTTGTGTCCTCTTGCTAGGGCATCATGGATTGCCCTTATCCCTATATCGGAATTGCTTGCTTCTTGGTTTCCTGCGTCCTCTTCTGTAAACTTCACTACTTCCTTTCCTTGCAAGTAGCGTTCCGTAGGTAACAGAATTCTGTGTTTCTGTGGAAGCCTTTGATCATTCTTTCTCAGGATGTCCTCCGCTCTTCTCTTTTGGGCCTCTGGCTTTCCTCATTCCTTTCCAGCTCCTTATTGTATACTCATATCATATTGGCTCTGTGTTTCGCTCTAGCAAATTGGTCAGTCATTGGGTTTTTTTATAGTGGTGAAGGGTACCAGATTCTTAAGGTTGCTACTTGTCAGTACTTGATGTCGACTTCCTTTTGCATATCTTCTTCATTCTTTTATAGCTTGCACGATTGCTAACAGCTCTTTGTCTTGTGTCTCATGGTTATATTCTATGAGTGACATCGTTTTCAAGTGGTATGCCCTAGGTCGCCATTGTCCAGCCTTCCCTTTTTGTGATAATAGGCCGGAGCATACATACTTGGATGCTTCAGTTTCTATCATTATCTGTTTTTCCGGATCACAATATACCAGGATGGGTGCAAAGATTAGGTATCGGCGTAGAATATCGAATGCTAGTTGATGTTGTTCCGTGGAGTTCCATTTGACATCATTCTTAGTGGGCTAATATAGGGGTTTGGCTATACGGCTGAACCCTTTTATGAATTGCCGTGAAAAGTCGCAGATTGAGATAAAGCACTGTATGCCTTACTTAGTTTCAGGTTGTTTCTATTCCTATATTGCTTTGGTCTTGACGGGAGCGACACTGACTACGTCTCCATCGATGATGAATTCCAGGTATTCTGTTCGGTCTTTGTGAAACTCAAACTTAAATTGCTTGAGTGTGAGTACTTTCTTTCGTAAGACTGGCATGATATTTATGGCATGACTTCAGTGTGTTCTGGGATTTCCGTGTATTTCAGAATATTGTCAAGGCAGACAATAGAAACCAATATCCAAGAACCAGATTAGGATACTTTTAACCCACCTCAGGAAGTCGGCTAGGGTGTTTTTATGTCCTAAGGGCATTATAGTATATTCCTATATGCTGTATTTTGTAGTAAATGTTGTTTTAGATTCGTCTCCTTCTTGGATCCTTATATTGTGGTAGGCATTTCGGTAATCGAGTTTGGAGAATACTTTGGCTGTCCTTAGCCTATCTAAGGCCTCCCCTATAATTGGTAGCGGGTATCGGTACCCTTTAGGTTACTTTGTTGAGTCCTAGGTAATCTACGCATAGTTCTAGTTTACTATCTTTCATTTTGACAAACAGGATTGTTGATACTCTATTTGCATAAGAGTCTCGGATCCAGCCTCGGTTTTTGTTGACACTCAGATGATCTCTTAGTTCTTCTAGTTCTTTTCCTTCCAATGAGTACAACTTTCTTGCAGAGACCGTTTCTCCTTTCGTTAAGTTAATCTCTAGATCAATCTTTGCTTCATGCGGTGGTAGCCGTGTTTCTTCTTCTTCCTTGAACATGTCCAGGTACTGATTATATTCCCTTAGTACAATATTCCCTTTCTTCTCCGTTTCTTGTCCTTTCTTTGCCTTAATGGCCAATACAGTGCTGATATTGATCACTTCGATTATGCTAGACTTGTTTGCCTTATAATCCCATTTGTGCATCCCTGTGACTTCGCCCCTTCAATAGAACTTTCCAAAGAAGGTGCAAGAGATCTCGTTACTCACGATTCTTACGCATCCTGGTTTGTCGCTACTTCCAACCCTGGCTACGCCTCTCATAGTAGGGGCCAATTGCTCCACTTCTTCGCATTTCACTATGACAATCTTTTCACATATTAATTGTGCGACTTTGCTTAATCAATCACTCCAATGTATAAACGTCCCTTCCCAAGTTAACCAGAACTTCCTTGATTTGACACAAATAATCAGTGTCGCTTACTCCTCCTTTGACAGTAATCCGATGTTTAACTGTCACCCTGCTGCGTGGAGCAATCTGCCCATAGGTGCCTTGCGGTAATTTGCTGTCTATTCAGGTACTGACAAGGTTTTAGACTTTTGCCGGTATTCCGACTTTCTCGCTCAGATACAGGACTTGTCCAGTTGCCCATGCTGATCCCTTGTTAAATCTTGTTGCTGAATCATTTAATCCTGGTATTTTGATGTTCTGGACATCATTGGTCTGGATCTTTGAGAATTGAATAGTGAAATTCGCTTCCAGGGCTTCTACTTTAGGGGTTTGGGCGACTGCTGGCGAGCTTTCTAGGCATACCGTTGTACACCTCTCGCTATCGAAAGTAATCTTTTTGCTTTCCCTGTCGATCTTGGGGTTGTATCTTCTTAACCATGGCAGCCCTAAAACTGCATCATAGTTGGGCAGATCTGAAATTTAGAAGGTTGCCACTTTCTTATGGCTGCCAATCTCCATAGGTACTTCCGCTATATGGGTAATAGGTCCACTAGAGCTTGGCTCCACATCCGCTAGGTTGATTTCCCTTATTTCATTTGCTTTCTTAATTCATATGCTGTGCCATTGGCCTCACTCCTTATCGATAAAGCTTTCTGTAGCACCTGAGTCAATCATGCTGTTAATGATGACTGTCTTATCTTTCCCATGTAATTTGATTTTGACCACAGCTGGTCTTTTTGTGGTTCAAATGTTTCAGTATTTGCAAGTGCCATGTAGATATTGCCGATGCCGCTGGTTTTGGTTGTCTTGTCCTACAGCCCATATCTTACTGGGGAATTTCTTTGTTTCCCGACTCATGAGGTGCCTCTCAAGTCTCTATTTCGCGCAGGTTGGTTCATAATTTCGAGCGGTTATTCGTGGGCTTGCTGTTGAATTATATGCAGTAGTCCTTCACATCTTCTGTGTTTCGGCAGTAACTGAATCGGTGCCCTGATCTGTTACATCCCAGGCATCAGTTGTTGTCCCTTCTTCGTGTAAATTCTGCTCGTAGGAGGTTCTGTCAGGGAATTCTTTTGGTCGCATCCAGGTCCATTTGGTCTCCCTGGGTTTCAGTATTATTGACTAATCTCCTGGTTCATATGTCATTCCTTGGCATTTCCTATAGTCCGATGAAGGTACTGTTGTTCCCTTGGAGGTGGTTGATCATCTTGATCTGGTTTTCATTTTCAATTGCCCTTGCTGCAAGGGCATCGACATTTGCATCCATCATATGGCCTGCTGCCCATGCTTCTTGAAGCATTCGGTTAATTCCTTTAAGGAACTGTTGTCTCAGCGTACTATCCTCCTCATTGGCCTCTGCATCCATCAGGCGAAAGTCATTCCAGTATTCGGTCACAGGTTCCTTGCCTTGCCTTAAGCGGTCAAGCTTTATCCTAGCTACATTTACCACGTACAGATCCCCAAACTGGTCTTTGAGGGCTGTAGTGAATTCCTCATATGTAGTCCAGGTCTCTGTCTTGCATCCTTCTGTAAATTGAGTTATCCAGCTTGCTGCTGTGTCCCTTGGCAGGCTATTGACGTAGGTAATGCGTTCTGTGTTTCGTGTTTCTGGTGTCGCTTCCAAGTCTAATTGCCATTATACTAAGAAGGTTCCTAGTTTGGGCCTTATTCCATGGAAGGCACAAGGTTTCTCAACCTTCATCCGCTTGTTGGTTATTTCTTGCTGATTGTTGATCATGTTAAGGATTTCTTGGAACTATGCAACTTTGAATCCTGCTTGTTGAATTCCTGTTCCTCCACCAGCAGTTGCTGGTCCTGCAGCAGACATTTTTTATAGTTATGATGATTTGAGTTCTAGGGATCCGGCAGGTGAAGAATGCTCAGGTGTGACAGGTCTTGCGGTTCATTGTTGCTGACTTCTGGAGAGGTTTGTGCTGAGTGCTGCTTCGAGTACAGATCCGAGTGTTGATGTATCGATTTCTGCCTCTGTGAGGTCGATATTGTTGCCTATAGAGTGCGCGGTTTTGTAGATCGCTATTACTTAGGTAACACAACCAAATATAACGATCCTTTGCTGGCAGCTGACATAGAACAGGTACTACTTCTCAGTGGGTTGGATGAATATTACCTGGCCGTCCTTATAGTCCAGCATGTGGCGTGGCACTAATCTTAGCCACCAAGGTAAGAGTACTATGGCAATGAGTAGTACTAGGTGGAGATATAATATTGCTCTAAGACCATTGCCAACATTGTATTATTAGCCGAAACCCTAAGGTCCCATTCGCAGAACGCCAATACAGGAGCGGCGAGGTAAAGAGGTAAAATAATGCTACAGAATAAAACTTGGATGCTTGCGTGAAGAGTGCCAACTACAGGCCGTTATTTTCTTTTTTTTCTTTTTCCTTTTTTATCATATATTCGTTGTTCAGCTACAAGACCTTGTATGCAGCGCTAGTTATGGTATAAATAAAACCTTAATCCCAAAAACCAAAAACAAAGGAAACCATAAGCATATAAAAGCTCCAACTGGGCAAGTAACTGTCCATCCACCTCGTACGGTAAACTCAGGTAAGGAAAAACCAGCCTAGGAAACATACCGAAACCAAGCCTTCAAGTAAAGAAAAACCCAAGGTTCTACGAACATGGGGAGGAAAAAAGGGGCTGGGCAGGAAACGCAGGGGGGGTGGGGACAAACAAAGGAGGTGGAGAAGAGGGTGGCTACATCAGCAAGTCGGTGGAGATTCCAACCTGCGTCTCATGTAAATAGGAGACCAGGTTGAGGAGGAGTGGTAGGGAGGACCAGACAGGGTCGGTCGGTCCTATCTCTATGACATCATGGAGGTGGCGCCTGTGGGCATCGGCGGTGGCTGTACAGGAGGGTAAGGCATGCTGGAAGTCTTCATCATAGTTCCAGCATCGTGCACAGAGCGTGGGCTCCCTCACGTAGGCCCATGAGGTGTGGAGGGCCAGGTAGCTTTTATGGGCACGCATCTGATGG
This sequence comes from Tuber calosporum, assembly GCA_003316355.1. Classification (NCBI taxonomy): domain Eukaryota; kingdom Fungi; phylum Ascomycota; class Pezizomycetes; order Pezizales; family Tuberaceae; genus Tuber; species Tuber calosporum. Next base: position 10,434 of record QFET01000154.1, on the reverse strand, counting down.
ATGCGGCCCGCCATGAACTTGCCCAGGCCCATAAAGGGATGTGGGGACAGGGATGTTTTGTAGGGGTCGTAGTGTAGGGAGGACAGGCATCTCCACAGTGATTAATAAGGGTCTGGTGGGCCCGCCTCGTGAGGCCGGTGTAGGCGGCTCGCATGGCTGGTTGTGGTGGGAGAGGTGGACAGAGGGGTACGAGATCTGCACCTGGTATCGGAGCGAAGGACCAGAATCCCAAGATAGGGAGGATAAGGTGGGCCATACAGTCCACAGGGAGGTGTGTGCGGACAGGCGGTGAGGGAGTAGCTGTTTCCAGTGGAAAGGGTTGACATTGGGTTGGAGACATCTAGAGAGATGACGGCATGAGTGAGGAGCACGGGTTTGGAGGAGAGAGGGAATGTCCAGGGGGGGCCACCCTGCGGTAGGGTTGATGCTGAGGGGGACGCACACCAGTCTAAGTGCAGCAAGCCTACGCCGGTGGGCACATAGGAGGTCGATAGGTGGGAGGCAGCTCTCCAGGGAGAGGACAGAGAGTGTGATTGAGCGGAAGCAGTTGGTAACCCATTTCTGGATCTGGGGCCAGAAGAGGTTCATGTGCCGTAGCATACCACAGGAGGGTATAAAGAGGTCAGCCCCATAGGTAAGAAGGGGGAGACGAAGCGAGACAGCGAGGCATTGGTACAAGTGGGGGGTAAGGCCTTACCCTGTTGGGGAAAGCCTGCGAACAGTGGCGAAGGCGCCTTGAGCAAGGGCAAGAGGCTTGAAGAAATGAATGGAGGTGGAAAGGGATAGGGTGAGCCAGTAGCTGGGCCACGTGAGACAAATGGAAGGATAGAAGACCTGCCCATCCTAGTGGAGGGAATAATACTAGGAGAGCCCCTCTGTTTGTTAGTGCGCCAGTGGATAAGCTCAGTCTTGGGAGCTGGAGGGAAAAATGTGCGCTGCTGCGCGGCCCTTCATCTGGCAAAAACCCTGTTGCAGTAGCTGAACATTGCAGTGGTAGGAGGAGGAAGATACAGTAAATGCAAAATCATCAATATAGGAAAGAATAAGGCCCCACGGAAGGGAGAAATGAAGGTAATAAACTTAAATAACAAAAAGCAAAGGAGATCCAGGAGACCCCAGTGGGGTGTCAACAGACACGGAAGAAAAAACTCCTGGTGAGCCCTGGAAGAGAAGAGGGCTGGTGCGGGCGGTGAGTAAGGACCTGGCCCCGGTGATGAGGTAGTGCTTGACCGCTTTTTTCATGAGCATGGCGCAGAATAAACCGGGATCCACATTATCAAAACCACCTTTAATATCCAGAAAGAGGGTGGAGAAGCGGAGGGCTCGGCGATGCATGGTGCAGATTGTATGGACAAGGGTGGTGCCTGCATCAAAGGAGTAAAGGCCCGCAAGGGAGCCACATTAGTTTGGACTTAGGAGTCCAAAGGCCCTGGCAATGACGGCGAGGCGGGAGGCCACAATCCTCTCCAGAACCTTGGAGATTGTTTCGTGGAGTACGATGACCCTAAACCAGGACGGGATGTTACAGGATGGCTTGTCTGGCTTCTCCAGGACCACGCCATTCGCCTTTTTGAGGGAGGGAGGGTGGAAACCATGGAGCAGAAGAGGGGAGAGGAGTGAAACTAAAGGGGAGGGCAAGGTGCGGTAAACTACTTTCCATACCCCATATGGGACAGTGTCTGGGCCTGGTGTTGAGGAGGAAGAGGAGGCCTTGGGGGCGGCAGAGACCCCATCTGAGGACAGCTCAGGGGCGTCTGAGTAGGGGCGGATGATGGAGGGGGCGAAGGGGGAGGGACGTGGTGGAAAGAAATGATTGAGGAGGGAGTTATTAATACACTCGTGGGTCTTGGCCCACGGGAGAGTGGGGAAGCTAGTTCTGGAGGAGCCTAGAGCCAGGCGTTTAGTGGCCCAAAGAGTGGAGGTAGTGGCGTTGAGGAGGTGGAAGGTCCAGTGGGACTTTTGTACTCTCTTTGTGGCTTGGAAATATCCATGGCGTGCCAGTCTGCCAGCAGAGATGTCGCTCCAAGAGCTGGAAGCACGTGCCATGCAAGCAGCGCAAAGGTGTTCCCTCCTAAGTGTAGAGAGGAGGGGTGACCAGCAGGGCTTAGCCCTCGGAGATAGACCCGAGAGTGGAGTATGGTTGCGTATAAGTGAGAGAACACGACCGAAATTGTTGTCAAACCATAAGGACCGTGAGGCAGCTGTGGCAAGGTGGTTGGCGTCGGGGACGGTGAGCTCCTCAAGCAAAGGTGAGAGGGTAGCCTAGTCTGTCAAGGCCGAGGTGGGGCGGTTAGGAGGTTGCGTGTCTTTAGGATGCCTAAAGGAGAGCAAAATTGGGACATGGTCTGAGCCAGTAGAGGGGAGGGGAATGCTCAATGAGGAGAAAAAAGGAAATAATACAGGAGAAGCAAAGGAAAGAACCAACACAGATGGCCAACTCCCGCCACCCAATGGGAAGTGGCTATAGACACCAAGAGTATTCAAGATGTGGTAGCCATGCTTGGCAGCCCTAGAAAAGAAAGAGAAAGAAACTATTAGCCTAGAGGGGTATTGGGCTCGTAGTGGGTCACAGAAAGGGTGGTGGATATTGAAGTCAGCCTGGAAAAGAACAGGAAACCCATCCCTTGGGAACAACTCAAGGGGAGAAATAGTACGCGAGGCTGGTACCCTGCCAGGGAGAGAATACGAGTTCAGTACCCGTAGGCGTGAAAAGGAAAACTCAAACAGCCTATCTGTCTGGAAAAAATCAAAGCCCAGGGTGTCAGATCTCTTAAAGAAAACGGGAAGTATGGCACTAATGGAGAGAAAGGAGGAAGCAAGATCACAAGCCACACGTGGCTTTTTAGAGGACGAAGTGGGGGTGGAGTAGGACTTGAAGCCAGCAGAAGTAGGGACGCGTCCTCATAACACTGGAGGATGCACGATACATACCAGGGAATCAGGAGTGGAAAGTTCAACCAAAGAATTAAAAAAGAAAGAAAACACATCCCTGCTACCCAGGCAGTTGTGTGTGGCAAGGGAGAAAAAGGACGAAGCCCTAGGGGCCACGGGTATAGCAAGGGTGGTTGTGTAATCCATTACTGGGCCAGAGCCCCTAGGTTCACCAGGGGCCGGAGGAGGGATGGGCGCTACCTGGGTGGGTGGGGCACCGTGCCAAGAGGAGGACCTAGTTATGCCAGGGGCGGACTGTGCGGGCCTCATGGGCCGGAGAGTGGTCTGGTCAACACCAAGGCCTAAGGGCCCTGGAGGCGGTGTGGAGGGTCGTGGAGTTATTGTGGTGTCTGGAGGGAGTTCTGGCAACACATCCATCTCATCATTGTCTATGCAGTGTGGGGCAGCTAGGGGTGCTGGGGAGGGAGGAGGGGGCCTAGATGGACAGTCTCGGTCACAGACGGAGTGATCACTATCGCAATCCGAACAGTGAGAGGGGCAGGTCAGACTGCAGTTTAGTAATGATTTAGTGTTCCCATGCTTGGGGCAGGAGGGATTGGAGCCTCTGTGGTCAGCTCTCGTGTGGTGAAGGGAGCAGAAGGAACAGACTGGGTTGGGGGTTCTGCATCTAGGAGCCACATGGCCAAAGGCCCAGCAGTTGTGGTACTGTGGGTAGGGGGAGGAGGAGAAGGCCCTCTCAGACCTACTATCGACTGACAATAGAGGTACGTACGGGGGGAGGGAGGTTGCGTGTTCTAGGGCGGTGGTTATGACAACCAAGCAGGAGTGCTTGAGGCAAAAGGCTGGGTTCCTATTAAGGAACCTCGCAGTGCGGACGGGGACACCAGTGGAGTTAAGAATTGAGGTAGAGATGTGGGAGAAGAGGTAATCTTAAATATCGGGGAGGCTGCAGTAGGGAACTGAGTGGATCGCTATCTGAACAGCTGTCGGGGCCGGCCGGTAGGGGAGCCTGGGGTTGTCCCCAACTGGAAAGCATTGAATGAGGCGGCTGGTGAGTGCCTCAAAATCGGGGTGTAAGTGAGGACAGTGATAGAGCCTGTGCCTCGATCGTTGACAGAGCCCTTGGATCCGCCGGGGAGGGATGGGTTTGTATCATCGAGAACAGAGGCGGCCAGATTAGGGAGAAGGCCGGATATGACTGATGAATCATGGCGGAGGGCTGCAGAGGACAATGGGTCAAAAAACCTGTGGTCGTCTATGGTGAGAGTGGGTGGAAAAGGCGGTGAGTGCGGTTGTGGGGTGGGAGAGCCTGAGTTGAAGGGGGCTAGGGTCACTTGGGTGGCTGGTGCAGCCGCAACCTTGGCCGCAGAGTGAGGGCTCCTAACTACATGCCGCCTAGAGCCTCTAATATAGGCACTCTCTCCTCTACCCTAACCCTTGTGCCTCAAATATTTGAGTCACACTCTCAGCATGACTCATATCGAGTCATACTGTGAAATCCATCAGCTGACTCCTATGAGTCAACTGCGCGGTGTACCAAACCAATCAAAACTCATAAAACCAGTCATGTGCCCTAAAGTGGTCACATGTGCGAAACCCGTGCCTCATAATAAGAGTCATGTGCGAAAATCCCTACATCATATGACTCACAAGTATAAGTTTTGCGTATGATCAATCAATAACAATATAAGAATAATTGCACTAGTGTGCTTTATGTGAAACCTAATGACTACTAAAGAGTCATAGTGTGAAATCTGACTGCCTTATGACTCATAACTATGAGTCCTGTGTAATCCTGCCTTAACTAGTATCCAATCATGGCTGGACTTTGGGATTCGCGTTCCTTCATCCATTCTGTTTATAGATGGAATTCATAATTTGAGTAAAATGGTAACTAGCTTTGAGTATTCTTTACGGAATTATGGTAGACATGCTTGGCTAGTGGTAGCAACTGCTACGAGTCTGTTTGATTATTATTGAAAGGGTTCCTGTGGTATTCTTCTAGTACTTGGGTTGTCCTTTCCATTTGTCTATCAGTTTGTGTGTAATCCACAGTTGACATCTCTCCTTTGATCCCCAGCAATTGCATAGGGATTCCACGAATTCTCCCAAGAACTTTGCATCCATGTCAGAGATGATTTCTTCTAGAAGTCCATGTAGCTTCCAGACTTCAGTACAAAATACCGTTGTTACATTCTACGCAGTTGCACAATTATCCAGACCTATTAAGTGACCTATTGTTGTAAACCGAACTACAAAGACCACCTTTTGTATTCATCCTTGTAACTTTGGTAGTTGTTTGATGAAGTGGTTAGTATGGATGACCAAGCAGGAACCGGAACTTCCATGGGTTACAGCAGACCGAACCCAGCATGTCATGGACATATATTATGTTGACATGCATCACATGACTGTACGGAGTCTTTGATCTACATTGTCAGTCCTTTCCAGTAATGGTTCCTGGTAACTGTTTCCACTGTCTTTTCCTCTCCCTAGTGTCCTGCTACCTGACATTGGTCGCACGCAACCTTAGGCTATAATTGTCTACTGCAGTTCGTTTTCTGTAATGTATATGCGATTCTTATCGTAGATCTATCCTTCCATTACTGTCTAGTGACTTGGAGGTTGTTTTCTTTTAATTCATAATGTTTCCAATTCCTGCTTACATTCCTGCCAGTCTTGACATTCTGGCCGGCCTCTTCAATAGTTGTTAATAATGTTTTGTCATATTTCCTAATATCGGCCTTGGACATTATTGCATTAGACATTAGTAGTATCCCTTTAGCTTGCTTAACTTGTTGGTCTATTTTATCATGAAACCCATTGTCTGTGTGGACTCCTTGTAAGTAGGCAACTACACCGTGGGTCTGTGTCACAGTAGATCATCTTGAATATACAACCGTACTTCCAAATCCACCTTTGCCTCTTGCAGTGTCTGCAAGTCCGTCAACTTCGATCACCTCAGCTATGACTATGTTTTCAATAATCATTTCTGCCATTTGGTTCTCTTTGTGGACCTTGCAATCTTGATTTCCATGGTTGATTATGATAACCTTGGCTTTACAGGTATAGTCAGGGAAGATTACTCCTCCGCCAATACTGATCCCGTATTTGGCTGCCATTCCTCTTTGCAGTGCTTGTTAAGGGTAGCCGATTCTAAGGTCAAGCGAATCACGCTAGGCTTAAGAAATCAAATCGTAGACGGAGATTGTCTAGGAAGGCTCAAGATTTCAAGGTAGAACGTAAGATATTGATAAGATCTCTTCTCCGTTGCTTGATGATGGCTAAAGCTCGGGAGGCACTTCGATATTTATATCCCGCGTCTGAGTGTTCGCGGACTACATCCGTTCTCCATACAACCAAGTATCTACTAACGATTTTCACAACAAAATCCCACAGCGAACCCCCTTTGACCCGCAAAGTTTTTACCCCCGCACAGCTAATGGCGTGATCAGAGCTCTTCTTTCTCCGAGGGTGTTCACACCTTCCCGGTAAGAGATAACAGCCGTCGTCCTGCTATTCAAACTATGGCCGTCCAGTTTGGAACTTGCCAATAGTTTCTTAGAACACCAAGGGGCCAACTTGGTTGTCGACCAATACGGCTTCGTTCCGGTTCACCCGGTCTTGCCGCTGGCTTTCAGGATGACTAGTCTTTGACGATCGGTCCAATACCAATTCGTGCTGGACTGCCTCTCCTTATCGACATGTTCCGATAGGCTTGCTTGCCTATGATAGGCATTCATTTGGGGTTCAGTACTATTCTCTACGGAATAGCCCGAATATAACTCCCTCCTAGGCTTCCGGACGTTGTTTTGGTCTCTTGACTTCAGTGGGAGGTAACTCTGCGAGTTCTTCACGAAATCGCTTGGTTCTTTTTCCCAGACGTAGCCAGAGATGCCCTCTTATATACCCTGCGGACAGGATCCGGTTGGACGGACGGCGACGACGTATACGGGGTTACGAGAAAGGTTCCAATATTTCTTCTTTCTATGATTGCGAGCAACTGCACAAGGCGCCAGTGCTGTCGTCCGGGGCCAACGTCGGGGCCGGAGGGGGGTATTAGTCAGTGGAGTTTCAGGCCCAGAGCTCTCAAGCTGCTCTTCTGGGCCCTCATGGGAGTTATGTGCCTAACACGAGCTCCCTCCTCCAAAGGTTCATCTCGAACCGTTTGGTCTGTTCTCAGGTTACCCTGCCTTCTGTTTTTCCATAACAAACGAAATATACAATACAAAGTGTACTTTTTTGAACTCAACTTGGTAGGGTGAAAAACCTAATGCGTTTTCTTGTCCACACTAGGAAAGCCTTTCCCATGTTATTCAACATCTGCCCGCTTTGGCATATCTGGATTTTCTCTATGAAATTCCTCCAGTAAATCCTTTGCCCGCTCTAAATGCTCCGGTGGTTCCCATGTGTTCTCGTCTTCTGAACACCCTGTCCACTTCACGAAATATCGTAGTTCGCGCATTTGTCGATTTCGACCGCGAACCCTTCTAGTGTAAGAGATTATTTCACTCTTCACTATCCTTTCGATTTCCCATTCTAAGTCCGCATCTATTTCTTCCGGCTCTCTGTGTGGTTGTTCCCAGGCCGGTCGTTTCGATATCCAGTATGGTTCCAACAGTGATACATGGAATATCAGATGTAACTTCCATCGTGGCGATATTTCCAGTTTGAAAGCGCGTTCTCCTCTCTTTTCCAATACCTTAAAAGGGCCATAGAGTTTGGGACTAAGTTTCTTTGATGGTCGCTTAGTGCGGATATTTCGTGCGTTGAGCATAACCTGATCCCCGACTTTTATGTCAGGTTGTTGTTTTGCTTTGCGATCGTAATATCTGCTCATGTTTTCCCGTGTTTGCTCTAAGGCTTCTCTGGCTTGTTGATGGATCGTTTGCATCCAGTGGGCATAGATTCCTGCTCCAGGATTTTGGGCTTCGCGTTCTTTCATCCATTCTGTTTGTGGGTGGAACCCATAGTTGGCATAAAATGGGGACATGCCATGTGCGTTGGTGACTGAGTTATTGTAGGCATGCTCGGCCAACGGCAACTGCTGATACCAGTCGTCCTGATCATAATTGACAAAGTTTCCTAGGTATCCTTCCAGCACTTGGTTGGTCCTTTCAGTTTGTCCGTCAGTTTGCGGATGGTATGCTGTTGACATTTTTCGCTTTATTCCCAGACTTTTGCAAAGCAATTCCCAGAATTCTCCCAAGAATTTTGCGTCCATGTCTGAGATAATTTCTGCCGGGAGTCCATGTAGCTTCCAGACTTCTCGCAGAAATACATTCGCAACATCCTTAGCCGGTGCGTTGTTTTCCAACCCTATAAAGTGAGCCATCTTTGTAAATCGATTAACAACTACCACAATTTGAGTTTTTCCTTGTGATTCTGGTAGTTGTGTGATGAAGTCTGTCGATATTGATGACCAGGCTGCAAACGGGACTTCCATGGGCTGCAGTAGACCGAACCGCGCATGTCGTGGGGATTTATTATGTTGACATTCATCGCATGACCGTACGTAGTCATTTATCCATGCTGTCAGTCCTTTCCAATAAAAGTCCCTGGTAACAATTTCCAGAGTCTTCTCCTGTCCAAAGTGTCGAGCTACCTTGGAGTCGTGGCAGCCTTTGGCTATAGTTGTCTGCAGCTGTTCGTTGTCTGGAATGTATAAGCGATTCTTATAGTATATCAGTCCTTCCGTTACTGCCCAGTGACTTGGTAATGGTTTGCCCTCATTTGTTAACGTTTCCAAATCTTGCTTGCGTTCCTGCCAGTCTTGAACCTCCTCTCCTGCCTCTTTGATGGTTTTTAATAATGTTTGGTCGTATTTCCTAATATTGACCTTGGATATTATAGCATTAGACATTAGGAGTATTCCTTTGTCTTGTTTTGCTTGAAAGTCCGTTTCATCAAGAAACTCGTTTTCGGCCTGGTTCGCTTGCAAGTATGCAACCACTACCTGGGTCTTTGTTGCAGCTGATCGTCTGGGTGATACATCCGTGCTTCCAAATCCGCCCTTGCCCCTGACAGTTTCAGCTAGTCTGTCAACTTCTATTGCTTCAGCTATATGTATATTTTCAATGATCATTTGTGCCATACGGTCCCCTTTGCGAACCTGGCAATCTTGGTTTCCATGATTCATTATGATAACCTTGACTTCTCCAGTGTAATCAGCGTCGATTACTCCTCCGCCAATGCTGATCGCATATTTGGCGGCCAATCCACTGCGCGATGCTAAGCGCGCGTATGTTCCCGGTGGCAGTCCAACGGCAATTCCTGTTTCTACCAGCCGTTGCCCTTGGGCTGGAATTATGAAATCCTCTAATGCATACAAGTCGTGTCCAGCGGCTAGTCGGGACCCTTTCGTAGGCATTCGTGCTTTTGGAGTTAGCAACTTTATTCGCAAGGAACTTGTAGTCTCTGTGCCACCTATTTCTTCCTTTCTTTCTGGTTGGCCTAAATACACCAGTGTGATTTGGAAGTGAGAAGGCTTGAGTATAGATTGTTCACTATGCGCAGCTCCCTCCTCAGGATGGTACTCCGGCCGTCGGCTCAATGCATCAGGCTTTACTCCGCATTTACCTGGTCGATAGACAATTTTGAAATTGTAGTTCGCCAGTTGTTGAGCCCACCGTATTTGCCGCGGATTCCATACCTTGGTCGTAAGGAAACTTTGCAGGTTTTGGTGATCAGTGTAGACCGTTACCGGTTTTTCTGTCCCCACCAAGTATTGTTTCCATTCTTTGAATGCTTCTAGGATCGCTAGAAGTTATTTATCATGGATCTCCTAATTTCGTTCGGCGGGGCTCAGCTTTCGCGAGTGGAAAGCTACAGGATGTAGCTTTTTGTCCTTAAACTGTGAGAGGACACACCCAAGTGAAAAATTGCTCGCATCGGTTTCCACAATGGTTTCTCTGTCTGGGTAGAAATGACAGAGTATTGGGGCAGAGATGAATCTTCGTTTGAGTTCCTCAAATGCCCCATCTTGTTCTGGTCCCCAGCTGAATTTCCTGGGGTCGCCCTTCAATGTTTCGGTAATTGGTTTACAGATTTTGGAGAAATCTTTAATGAAACGTCGGTAAAAATTGGCTAAGCCAATGAATATTTGCACCTCTTTAACAGACCTTGGTGCCTTCCAATTTTTAATGCTTTCGACCTTTCTTTCACTCATGGTAACTCCGTCGATTGCCACAATATAGCCCAAAAACTCCACTGCTTTTACGTGGAAGACTGACTTGGTGGTTGATACCACTAGATCATATTCTTCCAAGCGAGAGAGTACCTTTTTTACCAGGTCGATGTGCTCTTTCTCTATCTTGGAATAAATCAGGATGTCGTCTAGGTAGACCACCACTCCATGATCTAAAAATTCACGTAGAATTTTGTTCATCATGGCCTGGAAAGTGGCTGGTGCGTTTACCAGCCCGAATGGCATTACTTTGTATTCAAAGTGGCCATATCGGGTCCGGAATGCGGTTTTCCACTAATCTCCTTCTTTTATCCTTAGGAGATGATAGCCATCTTTTAAGTCGAGTTTGGTGAATA
>QFET01000153.1:0-18526 GCA_003316355.1 Tuber calosporum | reverse complement strand
TGTGTTTTTTTGCTGGCATAAAAAAACGTTGCTGGTATTCTATAGGGAGGGCCCAAGATTGGTTGGTATAGAATAGGTTTTCTCGCTAATTTGACTTACCCCGCTATGTGATGCGGTATTGTGTTCAGCTCTGAAGGAGCCAAGACAACAAAATCACAATAAACTTAGCCAATAAGCTAAGGTATCTGGCTGGACCACGCTATCGCATGCTAGGTAAGGTTAAATCAGGATTGGAAATTGAGGAAGCCATCGCATTAAGCGAGGTTTCCTCCCACGGCTCTGGGATAAGAGGCCAAGTGTTTGATTGTTTATCGTGCTGTACCTTACCCTACTGGGCTATATGTAACTTGAGTGCAGATAGTGGCTTGCACTTGTGCGAGAATATCCTACGGTAATATGCTTGGTTTTGTTTGCTTGGAGTGTCCCAATGTCATACGGTACTCTACAATATACACAGGGTATAGTGTACCGGTATATTGATAATATTATTATGTATGCCCCCCTTTTTTTCAATCACCTTGGCTAATTGAGGGTTCAAGCCCTCCTGATTTCTTCGCTAACTTGGGCCCTCTCGGAAGACCAGACCTTTTTCCACCGCTTCTCCCTGGGTGCCGGCGGGTAGTTTGTGTATCATACGTGCAGTGTGGTATAACCAACCCACCTAAGAGATAATTTTACCTGGCATTACTCGAGTAGTGGGACTCATTTTATCGGTGCGGGAAAATCTGTGAATCCCCCCCCCCGATCTTCATGCTTTCTGCCACCGCCGTCACCCCCTTGGCCTGGTCCTTTTTTCCTACTTCCTTGCTCATCCGCCCGCCTCCCCGCCTGAACATTCCGCGAGGTGGGGGGGAGAAGGGAAAAAGTAAAAAGTACGAACGAGTACAATACAGTACGAGTACTGTAACTTCTCCCTCTCCCACCCCTTTCAAAAAAAGCAACGGGAGCATGATGGATGGATTCGAAAAAATAAAAAAAGAGACACCTCGTTACCGCTGCGGGAACTTTTTTGACCTTGCTTTTTCTTTTCTTTTACTCTTCCTTAGGAACCATTGTTTGATTTATTTTTCTATCGTTACTGTTTTACTCTCTTCTTTCTCTTCTTTCTCTACTTTTAAACCTTGACTTTTGGGTTTTTTCTGTTTGGAGCACCCCCCCGCCTCCCCCACTCTCCTCTTCTTCCCCCTACTCTCGTTCTTGTTGACCGTGTATGATACTGTTCTTCATAAAGTTGGTATTTTATCTCCTGATTCTTGTCATCGCCGAAGCGGCGATAAGTCCTTGACCCAGCCGAAATTTCCATTGCGGCTATTCCCTCCCCACTCCACCTCCGGCCCTGCCCCCACAGCGTTTGTCATCTCCGGTACAAGATAGTAGTCTTGACCCACTGCCCCCACTATATCAATACCCACCACCACATCCACATCCGCATCCACATCCGCAACTGCTTACTCCACCCTTCGCTCAATCCCCTCTGCCTCCCTACCTGCAAGCCTCCACACAAACCTCCACATATCACAAACCCAACTCCTCGCAGATACACACCTACGTATAACCACCATGTCAAATAATTCCATCTACGCTTATAGAGAATACCTGCATCTCCTGCCCCACCTCTTCTTCATAAAAGTCGAGAAGCACACCCTGGGCGAGGCTTGCATAGCCTGCGACGATACACTCACCCGCCAACTCCACGAGTGCAACACGTGCACATTGCGTCTGTGCGAACCTTGCCGGGACCGGATCGTCGATGGGTACCACATGGGATCTCTCGCAAGGTTGGTAGAGAGTGTGGCGAGCTGGAAGTTGAGGTACCAGGGCCTGGTGGGGGATGAGGGTCAACAGCAACAGCTTCACCAGAAGCAACGCCAGGAGCAAATCGGAGGAGGAGGGGGAAGAGGGGGATCAGATATGAACGACCAAACATTGGTCATGATGATGATGCAGGGTGGCCATGGACGACAACAATTACAACATCAACACCAGCTTCAAATCCACCTTCAGGAGCAGCAACAGGAACTTCGGCGAATACAACAGCAGCAACGGGGGGAGGATCAGGGGGAGCAGCAACTAATGTTACAAATGGACGGCGGTTTAAGGACCCAAAGAAAATTTCTGGAAATGATGCAGAAGATTCAGAGTGAGATTGAGATGGAAGCAGAACTGGAAAATATGCATAATATGTTGCATGGGATGAGAGGGAAGGGTCCAATGGGTGGCAGTAGTTGATGGGTGGTAGTGGGGATGCTGGGATCTGTCGTTTTCTTCCTACCTTGCACCCTGCGTGCAGGTATGCACGTGTTGAATAGGCAGATGAGTGGTGGGATTGCTTGCTTGCTCCTTCCAGGTTGAAATGGGCTAAAGCGGAACCTGGTTCTCACCGTTATGGTGGTGCAGGTGCTCCACGCTCTTGTGGGGGGCATCCCCATTTCCTTTACTCCCTTTTGTTCTTTTTTTCCCTCTTTGGTTGATCGTTGGTACAGAGTCCGGTCGTACAGTTAAGGGGTTTATAACAAATTTTCTTTTCTTTTCCGTTTTAGGAGCCTCGCTTTACTGTAGCTTGCTTAGTTGAGTTTGCCATACTGTAATCCAAGGGTCAAGTTGAAAGATGGAGTAAGGATCTTTTTCGTGCTTTCTTTGATTAATCGAGAACTCACCCCTACCTTATCACCAGCTCTGAGGGCCGAAGACCGAGTACTCGAGGTATGGGTAAAGTATTGGGACAAGCAGGGGGCTTGATGTCTGCTCAAAATACTTGAAGTGGGATTGAAGATACTAATTTGAGTAATTTGCACAGACGTCGAACCTCCCTGCTTGTCCGATTCTGCACCCCTACCCGGAGTACAGCACTGCACTGTACGAGCTTGGTGCTAAAGTTCGCTGACACCCTCCCCATATTACACCAGAACTGGCTTATTTTTAACCCTTCTATCTTGGGTGGAAGCTATCTAGAATTAAAGAAATAAATGCTATAGCGTAGGCAATTATCTAATCTTTCTAGATAGAAATCATGAGATTTTTCCTGTTGTATCAGGAGGGCCACGAGCTGAGGGTCCTGGTTGGGTATCACTGTGGAGTACCTTTTATATGGGAAACTTATAAAAGATGTGATATATCTTTTATTGTCTATTATTATTATGATTTTTTATTGTTGTATGGCGATTAACTAATAGAGCTTCTCACATTTAGATGAGCTTATATAAGTTAAAAACTGATCATTGAGCTTTTTTGAAAATTGCAGGAAAATGCATTACAACAATGGTTAATAAAACAAAAGGTTTTGAGATACGACCAGTTTTAGTTTACCTATATCTTCACAGAAATACTAAATCCATAAAATAAACATTAAAATATTTCTATAACTATTAAAATTCTATTTAGCCAATCTGGTTTACAACTATCATTTAAAATTTACCAATAACTTCAAACTACATAGTTTTTCATAATTTTTTGTTCTTATACCATAGTGGACAACAATCTCTTTTAGGCAAATTCCCTATCTCTATCCCTTTTACTGTAGAAAGCTACATTCCAACAGCTGCTTCGTATTCCTCCACTCAATTTTCCAACTCTTCCTGCTCTGTATATACTGTTGTATTAGTTATAGTTTATATGACATCGCTTGGAATAGTAATAGAAAAGGAGAAACCTTTCATACTAGCCTGTTTAGTTCTTCTAAAGTTTATAGATTGAGCTTGTTCAATTATTGTAGATAATAGCATAGTATAGAGTCAAGTAGATTGAACATGTTCTATTTGAGCATAAAGGCCATACTTGCACCATATATGAAATTCTGTTTTCTGATTTTAGCCTCAAGGGTAAAATTGGCTCAGGAAATGCTTTTCTGATTTATTCGATAGTTACTTCTAACTACTAAGTTAAAACATATCATACAGTTTAAAAAGTGAAAAGAATTTAGACCCGGGTTTTGGAGAAGAACAAGTAAAATATTATTTGATATGTACAAGGTCAATGAAGACTGATGTACTATTAATATTACTAAACTATAGAAAGACAGTTTTCCAAACTTGAATTGTGCATTTTGGGGTATTCCAATGATATTATATGAGCAATACATGATCGTTGTACAAACCACATTCAACTTTAAAGAATTATAACAGAACAACTAGTAATATATTAGGGGCTGTTTGGCAGAGAGTAATTTGAAATAATAGAAATTTGAAAACATGTTTTAGAGATTAGATTTAAATCAGATTAGAAACTGGCCAACGAGCAGACCAATAAAAAGATTATGAAAGTATAATTGGCATTACATAATACTCTTTCATCAGTTTTAATTGGTTAGTCCTAAATCTAATCTAAATCAAATCTCCAAAATGCGATTTCAAATTTCTGTTATTTCAAATCACGGTTTGCCAAATACCTCCTGGTTATAATTTCTCATTCCATAGATATGCAAGAAGAGAAAGTGAATTTAGATAGTAAAAGGGTTATTAGTAATATTTGTAGTTTTTTGGAAATAAAAAATGCTATAACAGGGTAGCTTATTGGGTACTGTAGATTTGACTAAGCTATGCACTTTATCGAGTACAAACAGAGGTTGTCAGGAAAGCTCAGATGAGAAATGGGTAGGAAGAATAATGTTCTTGAGTAGCTGTTATGATTCTATGCGATTAGCTGAGATGCACCAGGTAACTACTTCTGAGGAGATATCCTGATAACAATTGACCAATCCTGAATATCATTATTCTGAATTCTAGCTGGGATCCGGGTTGGCATAATCTCAGCCACTGCGGAAGGAGTAATATCAGAACTAATTGTATGAGTCCAAGGTCCACTATTGGCCTAAGGCCTATGCCTACACTGTATTGATAGTGGAACCATTTTGGCTCCTATAGCACAACCCCATAGTAGGACAAGTATAAAGAGGTAAAGTAATTGAATAGGAAAGAACTTAAATGATATCATACTGTAACGCCTCCCTGGGTGTATCAGGCACCAAGAGGAATACGTCTCGGTAAGGTATAACAATAGTAACTCAGATCCCAAACTGTAGGGACTTCAAGTGAGTCGTACTACCGGAGATCTCGATAAGTTGTTGAACAGCCGTTGATTACTATATCGCCAGCCTTGCTAAGTCCTAGACTTACTTGCAGTGGTTTCGTGCGAACTGAAAAGAAGTAACTGCTCTACCAAGTATATTGAAAAACTATGTCTGTCGAAGTCTGCCCTGTCTATGCTCCAGAGGGGCAGTCTTTAAATACATGATCTCGCTTTTCCAAAGCTTTCCATCTTCTTCCATTTGATTTCCAATCAACGGATAAAACCAAGCTCCGCTTGTAAATTCCTCCAATCAAACAAATGCATCATGCACCTAAACGGTACAGCAAACAAAATATGTATTATCCCGATACATAAAACAAAACATAAAACATCTCTGGTATCAGCCTGATACATGAAACCCAACATAAAACAAACTAAGTATCAAACGATACTTGAAACCAATCATAAAACAAACTGAGTATCAAACGATACTTGAAACCAATCATAAAATAAACTAACCTCTTACTAGCCCTGCTAGTGTCCGTGAGCCTTGTCAGCCTTATCACTAGTAACCAATATGGGTTACACCCCAGAAATAAAACAACTGTTTCCTAAAACAAAAACCAAAAACCAAATTCCCAGACATCAAAATCCTAATCAAAACTAAGTTCTGATAACCTGCCATCATCTGAGACTACAGAGAGATCATAGTCGCTCTCCAAGTAGGGTTTGCAAAATCCATCATCCACCTTTCCTTCATCAGCAAACTGCGCGTATACTGGTGTCTTTGGCATAAATCCGATCTCGATATAACCAGTGATGATAGGGAATTCGTCGCCTGGACAATAGTCTGTCCACCATTCCTGGAGAAGGTTTATCGTGTTCTCTAATCCATCGACAGGCTCCCGGCTGTTCTCGGAATTTGCATAACCTTTCCACTTAATAAGGAACTGGTCTCGTCCATAGTGCTGGCGGTGATCCAACACTTGTTCAACTCCCATTCCGGTACTTTTCAACAACGATGGGTGCTGGTTTCACATAGGCTCTGCCAGGGAACCTATCATCATCGTTCTCCATGAACCTCTTAACCGTAGAGCAATGAAATACTCCTTCCTTGCGGCGGTAAATCCTAGCGTCCATTTTAACTGTGTAGTTCTGTGTGTAGGAATCGTATTCTAACACCTTGAAGGGTCCTCACCATCTGGGTTCCAGTTTCTTGCTTCTACCAGATTCCGTAGCGAACAGGTCTCCCCAAACTAACAATCGTTCACCCACATCAATGGGTTTGTGGGTGGTCCTTCTTCTTGCTGCCATCCTGGTACTCCTAAATCTCGCCATTATGATAGATTGATAGGCCTCATTTCGCATTTCCTGGTGTCTGTTCAGGAAGTCATCGGAGGCAGGCACCTGGGTGTTTCCGACTCTGATAGTCGACAGCATAGGGTAACCTCGTCCATATACTGCTTTATATGGTGACATGTTCAGGACCTCAGAATGTCCTGCATTCTTGTAGGCTGCTAATTCGTGAAGCGCAAGTAACCAGTTGTTCTGGTGCTTGTTAATAACATTCCTTAAGGTAGTCTTAAGTTCTCTAATCTTTCTCTCAACCAGGCCATTGGTTTCATGGTGTCCAGGTACTGCCTTAATGTGTTCGATGCCTAAAGACTTCATGTTTTGGGTCCAGATTCATGATATAAAACGTGGGTCAGCATCGCTGATAATCGAAGTAGGTACTCCATGTGGAGTCAAAATATGGTGCCAGAGGAGTGTGAGGGTCTCAATCGCTTGACTGCTTGAGTGTGTAGGAATAAACCAAGTGAATCCAACCGCCCTCTCCACAACTACTAGTACTGTGTTGTACATGTTGTTTCCAGATTTTTTGAATGGTCCTGCAAAGTTGATAGTGTAGGAGGTGAATATCTCGAAGGTTACTGACATAGACTGTGCCTCTCCTTCAGGTAGCTTGAGGCGTTCCTTATTCCTTTGGCATAAATCGCATTAGCGAACATAGTCTCGAAAATCCTTCCTCATCTCAGGGGAGAATATGTATTCTGTAGCATAGCATAGGTTCCTATCTGCGCTGTGGTGTCCACTGTTGTGGATCTCATCAATAACAATCTCCCTAAGTGTCATCCCTTTCACTACATGAACCTTAGGTATGTATAGGCAATCTTGACCTCCCCTGGTCGTTGCATACATTAATCCATCGCTGATCCTATAGTGGGATACCTTGCCACCCCTCCCAGTGTTGATAGTGTCGGATGCTTGCTTGTACAGGTCATTGTTCCTGTAGGCTTCCACCATCTGTCTTCTCCATTGGCTGCTCATTTCTGCCACCACTGCCCACCGTATCCAGTTCATCCTGTACTCGCTCCAGGTGTAGTACTTCCTCCTCCTCGTCCTCGTAAAGCTCGTAGAGTGTACACTGGTGGTGAGGGAGGGTAGGTGGCACGATGACTGGTATAAGCCTTGGTTGGCCGAGTGCTACAAAGGAGTAGAGGGGCCGATGAGGCTCCTGTAATGGTTGTTGGTAAGGACTCTCCTGGTCCTGATATTCCGAACTCAGGTCTCCTAGTTGTTCGTTCAAACGTTTCCTGATAGCATCCAGGTCCAGTACCAGCTGTAGAGGTAGCAAGATGCTATTCCTTTCTTGGTAGGTAGAGACTAGCGTGTGTAGAACTATCTAGTCTCTGACCTTCCCGTCCTCATGGATGGTACACTGAGGATCAGAGCATGCGCTCCAGTGCATAGGCGCATGATTTCTCTCGTCATCGCTAATCTCTAGGGTGACTCTGTCTCCTCAATCGTTTCCTGCCCTGATAGAGCAATCAGAGTTATCCGATGAAAGTGGTTCTTCAACAGGAAGTGGTTCAAAGCGTGACATAATTGAGGATGTAAAGGGTATGTTGTAAGGGTTAGAATCTTCTTCGTTGGTAGGGTCTTGAGGGTAGTTTGGTTCTGGATCAAATTGCTCATAAAAGCGGGAAAGAGCGTCAGCTAAATTGTTTCCCTTCCCAGGCCTATAACATATCTTTGCCTTGTATTTTCCCAAATGGGTTCGCCACCTCAGCTGCTTACGTGAGAGGTTCTTGGCTGTCTTCAGGTACACCAAGGGTTGGTGATCGGTTATGATCGTAAATTCATGCCCTGCAAGATTATGATCAACGGAGGTTATGGCATCTATATTTGCAGGTGCCTCCTTATCGGTAGTTCTGCAATTCATTTGTGAGTGGGTGAATTACCTGCTGTGCAATGCAGCAGGTCTTACCGTTTCAGGTGTGTCTCCTTGTCCTACCCAAGCTCCTACCCCAGAGTCAAAGGCATCCGTAATGCGCCATATCTTTTGTCCTGAGGTGTGGTTGATCAGTCTGATGACCTGAATCTGTTTGGCGATCTCCTTTATATTCCAAATGCATTGATCATGTGTTGGTGTCCAGACAAACTCCTCATTTCCAGTGAGATCCGTCAAGGGTGCTGTTATTGTTGTGACATGTGGTAGGAATTGGCAAATGTAGTTTACCAATTCTCGAAACTCCGGGAGTTGCTTCTTATTCTTCCGTGTTTCCCACTTCTCAATCCTTCTGATCTTTTCAGGCGATGCTCTAAGTCCCTTGTCATCGATGACGTGGCCTAACACTTGTAATTCCCTTGAAAAGAAGTCCAACTTCTTTCTGCACACAAAGAACTCCGCTTTTTCCAACCTGTCACAGACCGCTTTAATGTGTTACAAGTGGTCAGATTCTGTATCCGAGAATATGAGTATATCGTCAATATAAACCCACACAAATTCCCCTAGGTAATCTCCGAGTAGATCTGACATGATCCTCATATAGGTTCCTGGTGCATTCATGTCTCCTTGTAGCATAACTTTGCTGACGAAACCTCAGAAGGGTGTTTTGAAACTGTTATATTTGACATCGTCAGGGTGAACCCTGGTTTGAAAGTAGGGATCGCTTAGGTCGATCTTGCTTCTTTATCGAGCCCTTCCTAATGCATTGAGTAATCTCCTTTGGTTCGGAATAGGTTTGTCATCCTTCTGAGTATTGTCATTTCTTGCTGTAAGGTCTGCTAGACATCTGATCCTGCCATCAGTCTTCCCTTTGACTAACACAAACATCGGTGCTGCTCCTAGCACTTCTGCTCTTTCGATAACTCCTTCTTGCTGTTTCTGGTCCAGCCATGCCTTGAGTCGAATCTCGTACTTTTCTGGTACTGAGTATGTTGGCATCGTCTTCAGATTCTCTGGATCCTTGAATCTGATTCAGTGGTTGATCTTCCTCAAAGGTGGTAATCTTCCAGGAATCGGATCTGGGAATACCCTCAGGTATTGTTCCATTATCTCTTGTGTGCTTGTCACAGCTGCTCGAATTCTGGTACTTGTTGGTGTGCAATTGACCCATATCTTATGGTCTGGAAAATGAATTCTCAGCCCTCCACATTCGACTGATGCTTTGATTAACGATAGGAATGGCATTCCATTCAAAGCATCGTACTTGGCTAAGTTTCCCACCATCATGTTATTGCCTATAGTCTTCATCTTCCCAATTACTGTGCTGACTTTACATTCTTGCTGGGATTCAGATCGTGACACTTTCATGGCCATATGAATGGTTGCACGAGATGTCATTTCGTTATATGGGATTTCATGTATAGTGACAAAGGTTGCGCTCAATAGGTATGTTCCTATTGTGCCTGTATCAAATAGGACTCTCATTTGTTTGCCGTTAATCAATATACTTCCTTCTAAGGCTGTGTGACTCTTATCACCTTTGGGTAGCATATTCTGTACTGATGCGTTGGTCTCGACTTCTATGCCGTTGACATATACTTCATCTTTGCTGCTGGCTTCTTCAACTTGGTTCGATGATGTCTCCTTCTTAGTTGTCTTTACTTTGCATTTGTTGCTTTTGTTGGGACAATCGTTTGCCATATGTCCTTTACCTACGCAAGTAAAGCATGCTCCCTTTTCTCTTGGAGTATTTGTTTTACTTGATTCCTTTTTCTTCCATTGAGGTTTGTTGTCCTTCCTAGAGTTGTCTTCCTTGTATCGATCTTTCTGCTTATCCATTCCATAGGCACCTGTATTGTGGAGGATTGCATTGACTCTCTCTGCATAGGCTATCGTGGTCGGGATTGTTTTGCAAGAATCATACCATGTTTCGACATCTCGCCTTAGCCTAGTGTGCATATATTGGAAGAACCTTTGGATGAAGGCATATTCGGAAATGGTACCTTCTGGTAGTCGTGATTGGTACATCAACAGGTCTGTAGCCACCGTTGTGATGCGGTGCGTCTTCTCATTCTTGACTTGCGCAATCTTGTGGAATCGTTTGTAAAGGTTATCCTTTTGTATGGATAACTGGAATCATTCTCTTAACCAATCAATAAGCTGATATCTGGTTAAGTCTTCGCTATAGTTTTCTGCCACCTGGAAAGCTGCTTCTTGTGCTCTCCCTTCTGTGTACAGTATTCAATAGTTTCCCGCTCTGTCTGTTTTGGAGTTGACTCCATGTAGTGTTAGGTATAACTGGACTGACTGGTACCAACGATCGAACGCTTCTGGCTTAAGGTCTTCTCCTTCACCACTGAACTTCTTTGGTGTAGGAACCTTGATCCTAAGCTTAGCTGTAGTTGTTGGTGATGGTTCTCTAGCTACTGGCACATTACTAGGTCCTGGATTCGACATATCGTCGGAATCACCCGAGTTGTGTGAGCTCTCTTTGCTGTCTGAGCTGCTTGGATCGTCCTTCGGTGCTGTTGGTTGCTTTTCCTTCAATCCCTTTGGCATACAGGGGAACTCTCCTGGAGTTCTCGGTTTTTCTTAGGCTAGTTCTTTTGCTGATTCCGCTAGCAATTGCTTTGCTTGGTATAGTGATAACTGTCTTCCAGCTTCATCTACTTTGAAACTGGATGCCGTTGATTATTCGCCTTTGCCTTTCCTTTTGATAAGTTCCTGTCGCAGGATCTGCTTACCTGACCTCGTCTGAAGTCTCTCATTACCTATTCTGGCTGCTTGCAAGCCTGAGGTTTCCCAACCTCTGCTTGCTTCTAACTCAACTACTTGTTGAAGTTAAAAAAATGTAATACCTCCCTGTGTGTATCAGGCACCAAGAGGAATCTGTCTCAGTAAGGTATAATGATAGCAACTCAGAATCCAAACTGTCGGGACTTCAAGTGAGTCGTACTACCGGAGATCTTGATAAGTTGTTGAACAGCCGTTGATTAATATATTGCCAGCCTCGCTAAGTCCTATACTTACTTGCTGTGGTTTTGTGCGAACTGAAAAGAAGTAACTGCTCAACCAAGTATATTGAAAAACGATGTCTGTTGAAGTCTGCCCTGTCTATGCTCCAGAGGAGCAGTCTTTAAATACATGATCTCGCTTTTCCAAAGCTTTCCATCTTCTTCCATTTGATTTCCAATCAACGGACATAACCAAGCTCCGCTTGTAAAGTCCTCCAATCAAACAAATACCTCATGCACCTAAACGGTGCAGCAAACAAAATATGTATTATCCCGATACATAAAACAAAACATAAAACATCTCTGGTATCAGCCTGATACATGAAACCCAACATAAAACAAACTAAGTATCAAACGATACTTGAAACTAATCATAAAACAACCTAAGTATCAAACGATACTTGAAACCAATCATAAAACAAACTAACCACTTACTAGCTCTGCTAGTGTCTGTGAGCCTTGTCTGCCTTATCAATAGTAACCAATACGTGTTACACATACCATGAAGAGTATTAACTACAGGGTCCAGTTTTATTTTTATTTTTATTTTTATTTTTCCCTATTAAATCATATAAGTAATTGTTAAAGTAGAAGAACTTTGCTTGCATCATGAGATATAGTGTAAAGATAACCTTAATGTTAAAATACCCACCTCACCCCATGGATCAAAACCCATACTCCTAGGACCTTCTGGTCTGAGCCTAATTGCATATCTCACCCACAAGTAAACAAACCCTCATGTGGCTAAGGAGACAACAGATTTAATGTAAGAAGCAGGAAAGCAGGAAAGTATAAGGAAATCAAAGGTTAAATCCTAAATGCACCTTACGCTTGTTCAAAATGTGAACTCCAGTGGCACAATCGTTACTACTATGTAGAAAATACAACAGAGGTATGAAGGGGTTTCAGTTGCATGCGAATTTAGAAGAAGCACGTATGAGAGCAGATTGGTAGGAGTTCTGATTCTTATTTTTTCTAAGCGAAGTGGGTGGTAACTTACGTATTCATACAAAAGTACACCCTCCAAGCAAGTGAGATAAATATTGTAATACCTCCCTAGGTGTATCAGGCCCCAAGAGGTATGCGTTTCGGAAAGGTGTAACGATAGTAACTCAGATCCGATACTGTCGGGACTTCAGGTGAGTATTACATCCAGAGATATCTATCAGTTGTTTAACAGCTGTCGATTACTATATTGCCAGCCTTGCTAAGTCCTAGACTTATTTCCTGTGGTTTCCTGCGAACTGAAAAGAAGTTACTGCTTAACCAAGTATCTTGAAAACTCTGTCTGTTGAAGTCTGCCCTGTCTAAGCTCCAAAGGGGCATTCTTAAATACATGATCTCACTTTTCCAAAGCTTTCCATATCCTTCCATTTGATTTCCAATCAATGGATATAAACCAGCTCCGCTTATATAGTCCTCCAATAAAACAAATGCCTCATACACCTAAACGGTACTGCAAACTAAATATGTCTCATCCTAATACAAAAAACTAAAATATAAACCATATTGAGTATCAGCCTGATACATGAAACACAACATAACACAAACAAAGTATCAAACGATACTTGAAACTAATCATAAAATAAACTAACCCCTTACTAGTCCTGCTAGTTTCTGATTACCTGGTCAGCCTTAACAATAGTAACCAATACCAGTTACAAACATAGGGAAAAAGATATTAAGACACCTAAGTGCGAACTGTGTTTGACCCTGATATCCTGCTAAGAAAATCCCAAATAATATCCGTAATTCTAAGCTGGTAGTAGGGAAATATTATGAAAGAATATGATCTATCTAACTAAGAACAAGGCATAACTAATGATTAAAACAACTATAAAATGCCGAACACCTGATAAGAAATCACCTATGAAAATCTTCTAATATGACCTATTCAATTCTGTGAAATATAGAGAAATATATGTCCTAGCTTTAGTAATGTAAATGGTGTACAGGTAAACTGAAACCTAAACTAACTCTAAGAATATTCTATATTATCAACAATATACCCAAAGGAAACTAAATATAAAATTTCAACAACATCAACGTAAAGTAGAATGTAAAAGAAAGTACAAGCCACTAAATAAACACTTCATATGCAACAAGCACAAAAGAAACCTAATGCTAAATGGGAGAAACTATGAACTAAGGAATTCTAAGGTCCCAAATAAAACCATAATCAATCAAAACTAAGGAAGAAGTGCAATTGTTATGGGCTAGCTTATTCAGTACTGTTGAATTGCCTAGGCCGTACTTGTATCTAGAGGGTCAGACAATTTGTCAGGGAAGCTAACTTAAAAAAAATTAAAAATAGAAGGTATAGGTTTCTTGAGAGCTTACAATTGTTAACTAAATATTTTGTTAAGCTCTCTTCTCTATTGCTGGATGATGCCTTAACTAAGGGGAGGTTTTTTTTAATTTTTTATTATCTTATATATTCGCAGATAACGTACAGGAGCCTGCATGGAGCAACAGCTATAGCAGAAACAAAACATTAATTCCAAACATGTAAGATAAAGGATATAACGGAATAGGTTCTCCCTTATTGATGACTATACCGTTACAGCACCCAATAACGATGTCTAATCTAAAAAGTATAGTGTAAAATGAAATCACAAAAATCATAGTTGTAAGGAAAGATAGAGGTAGAAAAGAAAAGCAAAGCTAAGTACAATTCAGTCTGAGTCATTGCTGGAGGAAGAGGAGATGGCGGCCACGATAAGTGGTACTGTTGAAGGAGGAAGGTTAGAGAGCGTGGCATGGATATAGGAGGGGAGACCAAAGATAATTTCAAGGTCGGCCCAAAGCGGGGAGCCATAGCCTACCGAGGACCGCTTTTTAAGGTAAAGCTGGCATTTGTAAGTCTGGGAGGTGCAGTAGAAGATCGCAAGCTCAAAGGTCTCAACTCAGAAGTCACAGGAGGGGCAGTGGCTTAGCAGTCAGCATCACTCCAGGAGGGCTTGGCTGCTAGATAGCTCAGGGTATTTAGCATCTGATGGTTTCTTTATGCAAAAAAGCAATCGAGGACCATGAATGCATATCGGCGCAAAGATAGCTTGTACTTGAAGTAAATGAGAGGTGGGGACATGAGTGTGCAATCAGAAAGGAGGGCCTTTCTGCAGTCATCCTTGAATAGTTTGTAGGAGACGGCTGCAGGTATCTGCAGTCGGGGTGCAGAGACTGTGTGGTAGGAGGTGAGAATTTATCTGAGGGTGTTTGGCTCCTCCTCTGGCCACCTTGACTATGAGATAACACATCCTGTCGATGGGGATGTGGAAGCGGACAGCAGGAATGGAGCTTTGTTAGTCACAGTCGAGGAGGATGTTGTTGGCCCTCTGGCCTCAACGGAGGGGGCAGGTGGAGTCCACAGCCCTGTAGGAGGAGTAGGATGGAAAAAAAGGTTGCAAGCATGCTGCTGCAGGGTAGATCTCGGGAGGGGAGCAAGTAAGCCGAAAAGCAGCCATCCTGCAGCTATTCGGGAGTAGCGAGTTCAAGTGGGGGAGTGTAACAAGTGTACATATTCCAGTGCTTCTATTGTCACTCACGTTAGCCTTTCCTTTGTGAGATTATATTTTTTTATTTGATTTCTTTTGTATTTGATTTCCCTACCAAAATCTCAAGATTTTGGCGATCTCCTTTTATATACTTTGGAGGATTGGCAACATTGTGCCCCAGGAGCTTCAAGGGAAGGAACAGCTCATCTCTACCAGTCGTAGGATAGAGGAAGTGATGTGGGAAAGCCCTAAGCTTTCCTGGGCTGCGACAGGTATGCAGGATTTCGTAGCAATACCCGACCTGTAATGATAGTTGTTGCGGGTTGCCTAAGCCTCACCTCTTGGGAGGAAGATTTCATGTATTTAAGAGAGGTCTCCTGGCTATAAGGAGACATCTGACTTCAGACACATGCCTAGACCGTGAATATACTTGGTTGAACAGCGATCCTAATTTTCACCTTCACTTTATAAACTACTCAATTATACTCCCCTTGTCGCAGCCTCTCAGCAGCTCTCCCTTAGACACCATAGCGATAGCAGGCTGTTAGGGGTAGTCGATTCTAAGGGCAAGCAAATTGAACTAGGCTTGTAATCTTACTTTGTAAATAGAGATTGTCTAGAAATGCTCATAGGTAAAGATTCTGAGCAAAACCTATAATTTTGATAAGATCTCTTTTCCGTTGATTGATGATGGCTAAAGCTAGGGATTTTTATTTTTTTATATTTTATTTAATTCAGTTTTTATTCATGTTCAAGTTACAGAATATACATGTAGCGCTAGCTATGGCAGTAAACAAACCTCCTCCCCTGCCCTGACCCTGGAAAGCTATGGAAAAACTGTAAGGAGAGCCTGACTCAACCGGTGTAAAAAAACATTCTCACAAGCTGCCAGACAGTAATCACAACCAGAGAGCCAACAAAACCAACATGAAAGCAACTCCAAGCCCCAACAGTGAACCAACCAAATGCAACAAAAGAGAACACAAAACAAGAAAACTCTACCACCTAAGACCAAAGTTAAACCAAAGGCCTAGGTACCAGACAGACATACTTCCAGCTCCCATATTAAGCCGGCAAAGGCACAAAGTAGGAAGACATTCCTGAGAGCATATAGCCCGGCGCCGCCGGAGGAAAGGGGCCCCCTCAGAAGAGGAACCTACAGAAGCGAGGCCAGCTTATGGCAGGGCCCAGTGCTGAGTTAGGAGAACGGAGTGTCAGCCTGGGGGTGGTAGTAAGGTACCAGCTTAGGGGGGGCAGTAAGGTGCCAGCTAGGTGAGCAGTAGGGTGCCAGCTGATCAACCGTCAGGAGGTGAGGATGGAGGAGGGGTAGACCCAAGGACCAACGGAATCATGCGCGTGGTCATCTAGGCAGTTCTAATTAAAGTGAGAGTGGGGGAATCGACCATCAGAGTGCCAAAGCAACTGTAAGCTTGTAAAATATTTCCCCGTACTGCAACCCTGTCTTCCAGCCGTATATGGAGGTCAGAGGGAATTCCCCACCCTGCAAATGTTAAGCGAGGCAGAGCAAAAAGGTAAGTAAGGCAAAACAAAAGTGGGGAAAGGATAGGAACCATCAACAAAGATGGCAGAAGAGGAGAGAGAAAACTCAAAGGGCTAGACCCTATTAAGCATGGAGAGGAAGGAATTATTAAGACAAATCCCCACCCCTTGGCAAGGCCAAAGGGTGAGGTTGAGTTGAAAGGAAAGTGGTAATGATTTCTCGTGGTGTGGAGATTTCAATCGCCTTGTGTGTAAATGAGATGGAGGATTTGGCTAAAGCTAGGGTCGTACTTCGATATTTATATCGCGCGCCTGAGTGTTCGCAGACTACTTCTAACATCTCTATCTTATATGTACTACGCTACAATCTCAAAAAAACAATCTTATCAGCTGATCCTGCCCTCTGATTGGTCGAGAGGAAGCCAGAAAAGGACGTAACCGCGTGCACTCAGGCCTGTATTTCTGATACTGTGCGTGGACGTGACCAGAGTTGCGGAACTGAGTAATTCGAGTACCGGACACAGACGTGCTGGGTGGTACACCTCATCAAATTTTCCATCATGGACCACATTCTGGTGCGGAACTTGGTTTGCGAATTAGAGTAGCAAGTGCAACATAAAATTCAAAATAGATCAGTGCATAAGAGTGTAGAGAGGGAAAGGAATCATCTAATGGTTCAACTTCATATTGTAGGGTCTTATCAGTAGCACATTTGCTCCATTTTTGACTGCTGACATAACAGCTACATTGTACACCTGCCACCCTGGAAGTTCGCAACTGCCAACAGTCACCAATCAGGCAGCCACTGAGCCTCCTCCACTGCTATAATTTTCTGTGCCTTGGTCTATAAAGACGAGATCTTGGAACCAGAGAAATATAATAATATAATCTATAAATTGTACATGGCATGAATACCGAGTATGTTCTACATTCTCGAAAAAGGATTAAAGGTAGATATATAGAGTTTTTGTGAAGATAAAATAATTAATTTCTGCAGCCATAAGCTTCAGCCTCCTCGTGCTAAGCTAAAGTGTTTTGCCTCTATCCGTAAGAGTGTAAGCCATAGCTCAACTTTGGTCTACTATCTAATCACTTCCTCATTTTACCTTTTCTCGTAATCTTTTCCTCCATTTTTCAAATCTTCACTCTCTAAATTAAAGTAGTAAGGTTTAACACCCATCTTTATCGTTCGCGAGATGCTTCCCTTTGCAGCATATATTGACCAAAAGAAAAATAAAAGATGTGCAGCCAACACCGTTGTACAATTTGTCTGAAGCGTCAAGGCTCCGATGCCTTTGATCGCGATGGAAACAATAACCTCCGTAAATCTTGCAGGAGATGCTTGGTAAGCCCGTAGTGTGCTTGGCAAAATAATAATGAATCAGAATAGGATATGAATACTAAAAAAGGTATTATTGAAAACAGGAACGGAAGAGGGCAGCAAGGCAGGCTGTACGGGCAGCAAGAGTTGCCCCCATGGCACCAAATGTATTGACTGATAATATAAGTCGGCTGGGTAGGGGTCAATCTTTTCCTTGGTGAGCGAACTAACAAATTCTACAGATGTCGCAAATAACAATTCACTGTGGTGTATTACTTGCCATCAGGCAAGGAGGTTGGTACACTTTGATCTGGATTACACGGGGGAACCTCTACTAGAATGTAGAGATTGTTTGGTTAGTATACACAGTTCAGGTTCAATAGATCCAGGGATTTCTAAGCTCCAGCTAATACTCTATATGATATAGAACCCAATTGTAAGTAGGAAGATGGAATATTTACCAAATGAGAACAATAGTGATAGGAAGTGTCATATTAGGAAGCAGAAGTGGCCAACCAACCACCACCAGTATTACCCGAACCTGGGATTATGCGAGCGCCTCTACCGCTACACCAATTGCAAGTTCTAGGTATTGTTTTTCCATGAAGGCAGGAAGGAATATTACTGATTCAAGAAAGGGGAAGGAGGGCAGGGTGAACTGCAACGGTGTGGGCGCTGTAGAATGTGGAAAAACCTGGACGAGTTTGATCACGACCGGAATGGAAGTAGGCGTAAAGGGTGTCGTGATTGCTTGGTAGGTCCAGTCTTCAGGAAGATGAAAGCGCAAGATGGGTTTAAGTATAGAGCTGACCAAGAGAATAATACCAGTCTGGGCAACGAAATGCGAGAAGGCAGCTGCGCAGGAGGGAGCAGGTAATACCAGCCCCGCCACAGGCAGAAGGGCCTGCTCTGGCATTGCCAGATTTGGATGATACGTATCCACGTCCAAATCAGCCTGCGGAGA
>QFET01000152.1:0-40563 GCA_003316355.1 Tuber calosporum | reverse complement strand
AGACTAATACCCCCCTCCGGCCCCGACGTTGGCCCCGGACGACCGCACTGGCGCCTTGTACAGTTGCTCACAATCATAGAAAGAAGAAAAATTGGAGCCTTTCTCGTAACACCCTATACGTCGTCGCCGTCATGGTCTAAGGGTATAATGACACGTGGTCCATCTTGAGGTCACGTGTTCAACTCCCCGGTCCAGCAGGGTCATCGGTCGAATGAGATATTTTCTACCAATCGGTTTTACATCTGCAAACCTTCCTGCAAGACGATAACGATGACCCGACCGAGGGATTTTCGCCTGACCCTCCAGAAGGGCCTTCCAGCTTGGAATAGCAAGTCGAACGGAAGAAATCGGTCGGTCGCTTAAAGAGCTATAAGCGAAGGTATCCTATGAGCCTGTCGGGTGACTGAGGTCGCCGACGCACGGCGACATGAGAGTTGATCACCTCATATACGGATAAAGCACAAGTGCATATGGCCTGTAAATCGGCGGACTCCCATTGGAGGATAGGACGCTATCATTCCTAAGAATGGATGAGGGGACCGAAGGCCGTGAAGGTGTGGGAAGGAGTTCTCAGGGTCAAGAGAGCTCGCCACTTCCAAATCATAGAGAAGATATCTTCATAGTTGTAAAGCCGTGGGAACAAGGTCACAGGGTATAAATACCTGGGCAGTCCCCGGTCTTAGATAGAGCATCAAGCAACGGAGAAGAGATCTTATCAATATCATACGTTCTACCTTGAAATCTCGAGCCTTCCTAGACAATCTCCGTCTACGACTTGATTTCTTAAGCCTAGCCTGATTCGCTTGACCTTATTATCGGCTACCCTTAACAGAGACAGCCATGGCAATGGGAAAATGATGAGGAATATATCTAGTATGCCTTAGGAAGGAATGGAAGGAACCGAGGTGGAGCCTTTCTCGATAACCTATCGCAAGAAAATGACTGGGGACCTCGGATACCCTAAGCATGAGGGTTATGATTTCTGGATCACTTTCCGAGCCTAAGTTATAGAACGATTCTCAGTACTGCATAAGGCACAAAAACCCTTAGCCGAGATGGAAAAAGTCCGGTATACTGGGGATATAGAGAAGTATCTCCTTATCATGGAAAACCACAACATTGAGGCAGAAGTATCCAGTATCGCTTGGAGAACTATAATTCAGTGGCAACTTCCTATTGAAGCCATGCGTACGCTCTCACATAGAAATTATGACTTGGATAGCGAATATGTAAAAGTAGTCCGCAGGGTTAGTAAAGCGGAAGAATCGTTGAAGGAACAACAAGGGCTATTGAGGAAAAACGACCAGGTAAAAAGTGACATCCAGAAAAGAAATCTGGAGCAGGAATAAAAATCTAGGAAGACCACTGCGGGAAATAAGTAATGAAAAACCTATACTGCAGCTGAACAGCCTGCCTAAAAATTTGAAAAAACAAGAGGAATAATGGAAAAATGCCCCCGCGGAAGGAAAGGTTGTGCATACAAATTGGGTTGAAGCTCATAAAGAAATGCCTATGGACAAAATAGAAGAATGAAAGAAAGCCAATCAATGGACCCGTTGCACGTTGGCTAACCATACTTGCAAGTTCTGCAGCAAACAGTCCCAAGTATGGGTTATAGGACAGAAAATGGGAAATTTCAAACCCCAATATCGAGGACCTCACATAACAAAGGGGCAACCAGAACCCACGACCAGGGTAAACCAAGTCTACCAGCCCAGGATTTGGGAACTGGATGACATGTATGAGACCTAAAAAGGGTTTTCTGGCACCAGCAGCGACCGTGACCAGGTACTAGGTTATGGACCCCTTACCGAAACCAAAATCAAGAAAGGGGCTTGACCTGTGCAAGGTCCAACTCAGAGGTATTCCGCACTTGTCCAGTGGAAACTCAAAATCAAACCGTGAGTCACAAAAAGCAATCCACGAATACGGGAGTATCGTAGACCTAAGAATGACAGGCGAGCAAGAGGCAATTAACTTGCACCGCGGCTTATGGTAGTCCACGACTAACTCTGGGAACCTTAAACTCAACCCGAAGAAAGCTGAGCGCCACATTTGATGTACACCGGACCTCAGTAAGGAAGACGTTTAACTAAACCCGCATCCTTATAAAGCCCTAAATCCTCACAAAAGATCCAAGGAAGAGTGGACAGACCAGCGCCGACTAGGGACCTCTTAAGAATGATAAGGAGAAATCAGTCTAGCCTGGATCATGAGCAGGCTTCCATGAACCGAATATATAACAGGTCGGCTGGACAAAGGAATAGTTCGAGAAATGGAACTGGATTCCTGACATTAAGAAAAATGAAGTAGAAGAGAAAGAGGAACTACAGCTACCTAGTCCACACACTAAATGGAGCCGGGTAAATCAGTCCCGAACCTGGACTCCGGCTTTGTCGATAGGATAGGCACGATAGACTCAATGGGTAATCCATGCGCTGCGTGAAGAATCCCTTGAATACCACCCAATGATACGAGTTCAGCTCCAGTTCGGCAGGGCAAATGTCAGGTGTATGGGAACCATTCGGCAAGGGGTAGAGACAGCTAGTAGTGGGCTGCCCAGTACACATCAGAATGAGATGTTAGTTTGTCTGAGTAGGCTTAAATAGCCGAAACTGTGGGGGCATGGTAACAAACACCCTAAGCTACTACAACATTGAAAATGTCATACAAAAGACCTACACAGGCCCCTAGCGGCCCTAATAAAAGAAATAAAGTAGAAGCACCTGCCTCGCCTTATTATTCATGCCCAGAAGGCAGAGCAACCATTGAAATAAATGAAGCACGGATCCCGATTTGCCTTCTATTAGACTCTGGGTGTAATATATTCCTATTTATCCCAGAGCTGGTTCATAAACATTGCCTACCATACCACACAGGCACAAATAGCTAGAACATTTACACATTTGAAGAAACTACAGCAGCAAATGGGGGAAAACACTACATACATCCTATTCAGTTAGAGATCGGGAACAATGCACACCGATCTCACATTTCTTGCGACATTGCCAATGCTGGCAAATATGAACTTATCATCCCATTTGGATGGTGGCATAGAGAACATTCCAGAAGGCACATCGAGGATGCGCAATAATGGTAATTTAAGGACGAGAAATGCCCACGTCTTGTTCATGATGAAGGCAAAGAATGGACTTTTGAATGGGATGACACCGTGGCATAAGACCCTGAAGCAAGATATATTGGAAGAAACGAAATAGCACCCACTCCAGAGTCAAAAAAGATCCTGCAAATACCTCAGGAATACCAGGAATTCACGACGGTTTTTGCACCCGAAACGGCAGAGAAACAAACCAGAAGGATAACATTTGACCTTACCATTGACTTCATACCCGGTCTGGTACCGCCATGGGGCCAGATATATCCTATGTCAGCCCACCAGCTGGATTTGCTTAGCAACTACCTGCAGAAAATGCAGGATCAAGGGAAAATCGCGGAAAGCAAATCTCCAGCTGGGACTCCAATTTTATTTGCCCCTAAACCTGACGGTTCAATGAGGCTAGGTGTGGACTACCGACAGTTGAATGAGCTGACAGTGGCCATGAATACCCGCTACTCCCAATGAGCCAGCTCCGCGAGCGGCTGGCTGCGGCCCAAATATTTACTACGGTCGACTTAATAGCTGGCTATCTCCTCCTAAGGACAAAGGAAGGAGATGAGTGGAAAACTGCATTCCGGACACGATACGGCCACTTTGGATACTAACTAATGCCATTCGGGCTGGTAAACGCACCGGCCACATTCTAGGCCATGATCAATAAAGTTGTATGTGAATTTTTAGATCATGGAGTGGTGGTCTACCTAGGAAACATCCTAATTTACTGCAAGACAGAGAAATAACACGTCAACTTGGACAAGAAGGTAGTCTCTCGCTTGGAAGAATATGATCTGGCGGTATCGACGACCAAGTTAGTTTTTCATGTCGATACAGGGGAGTTTTTAGGGTATATTGTGGCAATTGATGGAGTCACCATGAGTGAAAGAAGGGTTGAAAGCATAAAAAATTGGGAGGCACTAAGTTCGGTCAAGGAGGTCCAAATATTAATTGGCTTTACCAATTTTATTCCGAGGTTACATTAAAGATTTCTCCAAACTCTGCAAACCAATAACCGAAATGTTGAAGGGCGACCCAAGAAAATTCAGCTGGGGGCCGGAACGAGACAGGGCGTTGGTAGAACTTAAGAAAAGATTCATCTCCGCCCCTATACTCAGTCATTTCTACCCTGACAGAGAAACAATTGTAGAACTAGATGCTAGCGATTTTGCGCTAGGCTGTGTCCTCACACAGTTTGAGGACAATAAGACACATCCGGTGGCTTTCTGCTCACGGAAGCTGAGCCCAGCTGATCGAAATTATGAGATCTATGATAAGGAACTATTGGCGATTCTGGAAGTATTTAAAG
Organism: Tuber calosporum; assembly: GCA_003316355.1. Taxonomy (NCBI): domain Eukaryota; kingdom Fungi; phylum Ascomycota; class Pezizomycetes; order Pezizales; family Tuberaceae; genus Tuber; species Tuber calosporum. The sequence continues at coordinate 36,142 of QFET01000152.1, read as the reverse complement.
GGTGGAAACAGTACCTGGTTGGAAGAGAAAAACCTGTGACTCTCTACATTGATCACCAGAATCTAGAGAACTTCCTTACAACTAAGGTATGGAACCAATGGCAGATACGATGGGCTCAGCAACTAGGAAACTACAATTTCAAGATTGTCTACAGGCCCGGAATATAAGGCCGGAAGCCGGATGCACTTAGCTAACTGCTGGAGTAGCGTCCAGAGGAGGGAGCTGGGCATAGCGAACAGTCAATACTCAAACCAACTCACTTCCAAATCACCCTGGTGCAGTTAAATCAGCCAGAAAGGGAGGAAGGAATAATTGCCACCGAGTCTACTGATTCCTTGCAAATGAATTTGCTAACTCCAAAAGCATTAATGCCTAAAAAAGGGTCCCGACATGCAGCAGGATACAACCTGTATGCACTCGAGGACTTTATAATTCCGCCTAAAGAACAAAGGTTGGTGGACACTGGGATTTCCGTCGGATTACCAAAAGGAACATATGCACAGTTTGCACCACGCAGTGGAATGGCCGCCATATTTGGCATCAGCATCGACAGAGGACTAACCCACACTGATTACAGTTGAGAAGTCAAGGTTATTATAATGAACTATGGAAACCAATTTTGCCAAGTTCGCAAAGGGGACCGAATTACTGTTAAGGGTACCCGATTCTAAGTGCAAGCGAATTGAACCAGGCTTAAATCTTTTCTTCGCAAACAGAGATTGTCTAGGAAGGCTTGTAGGTAAAGATTTTGAGTAAAACTTATGATATTGATAAGATCTCTTCTCCGTTGCTTGATGATGGCTAAAGCTTGGAATGCACTACGATATTTATATCCCGCGTCTGAGTGTTCGTGGACTACAATTGGTTTACATATAATCAGGTATTTTCTTCCCAATCATTCGTCTCTATATCCGAGAGGGAACCCGCTTTGACCCTGAAACTTTCTCTTCCCCCACACAGCTAATGGTACGATCAGAGCTCTCGAGTTCTCTGAGGGTGTGGACCCCCTTAGTCTGAGTTGTCAACCTTCTTTCGGCCGTCTAAGATATGGTCGCCCAGTTTGGAACGTACCAATAACTTCTTAGAACTCCAAGGGGCCAGCTTGGTTGTTGGCCGAGTCTGCTTGGTGCCGTCTTATCCGGCTCTGCAGCTGGCTTTCAGGATGACTAGTGTGCACGATCGGGCCAATATCTTCTCGTCTTTACTGCCTCTCCTTATCATCTTGTTCCGACAGGTTTATTGACCTTATAGGCATCACGGTGGCGTCAGCGTACTCTTGGTGTGTATCGCAGTAGCCTACTTCAATCGCGCATTGATACCCATCTAGGACTACCCGGGCTCTCTTAACTTCATCTGGGTATAACTCCGTGAGGTCTTGACGGAATCACTTGGTTCCACTTCCCAGACGTAGCCAGAGAGGCCCGCCTATATACCTTGCAGACAGCATCCGGTCGGAACGACGGCGACGATGTATACGGGGTTACAAGATGTGTTCCAATTTCACGTTTTTCTTAGAGAACGAGCAACTGCACAAGGTGCCAGTGTCGACTCCCAGGGTGAACGCCGTGGCCGCAGGGGGGTAATTGACTGTAGAGGTTCAGATTCATGTAATCCTCTAGGAAAGTCGTTTTGTTCCTAACACCAGCTCCCTCCTCTGTGCGGTTTCTCCTGAATCGCTTTATCAAAGTTTACCCTCTCTTTAGATACCCTATCAAAATAACAAAAACAAAATAAAATTTTAACAATAAAACCCAAACTTATACAATTCTGAAATTTATCAGTTCCTTCTTGAACTTGACTTGGTAGGGTGAAAAACCTAACGCGCTTGCTTGGCCACGCTAGGAAAACCTTTTCCTTGTCATTCAACATCTGCCCTCTTTAGCATATCCGGATTCTCCCTATGAAACGTCTCCACCAATTCCTGTGCATGCTCTAAGTGGTCTGGTGGTTCCCAAGTATTTTCATCTTCCGAGCAGCCAGTCCATTTCACAAAGTATCGTAACTCCCACATGGTTCGGTTCCGACCTCCCACGAGCCAGGTATAAAAGATTATTTGACTCTTCACGATTCTTTCGATTTCCCATTCAAAATCTGAAGCGATTTCTTCTGGCTCATGGGAAGGTTGTTCCCTTGCTGGTTGATAGGATGTTCGATAGGGTTCCAACAATGATACATGAAATATCGGATGGATCTTCCATCTTGGTGATATTTCTAGTTTGTAGGCACGTTCGCCTCTTGTTTCAAACACCTTAAATGTGCCATATAGCTTTAGGCTAGGCATCTTCGAGGGTCGGTTGGTGCGTATGTTTTTTGTATTTAACATGACCAGTTCCCCGACTTTGATGTCGGGTTACAGTTTAGCCTTGCGGTTGTAATATTTGCTCATATTCTCCCGCGTTTGTTCCAATGCTTCTCTGGCCATTGGTGTATTGATTGCATCCAGTGTGCATATAGCTGGGCGCTTGGATTTAGGGCTTCACGTTCCTTCCTCCATTCTGTTTGTGGGTAGAATCCATAGTTTTCGTAGAAGGGTTACATGCCATGCGCGTTTGTTACCGAATTGTTGTAGGCATGCTCGGCTAGTGGTAATAGCTGGTACCAGACTGTTTGGTCATAATTGACAAGGTTTCTGAGGTATCCTTCCAGCACTTAGTTAGTCCTCTCTGTTTGTCCATCAGTTTGCGGGTAGTACGCCGTTGACATCTTTCGTTTTATCCCCCGGGGTTTGCATAAGGATTCCCAGAATTCTCGCGAAAACTTTGCATTCATAGCGGATATAATTTCCGCAGGAAGTCCATGTAGCTTTCAGACTTCCCTCAAGAATACGTTTGCCATGTCCTTGGCAGTTGCATTACTTTCCAGACCTAGAAGTGAGCCATCTTTGTAAACCAATCCACAACTACCATAATTTGTGTTCTTATTTGTGATTCTGGTAGTTGTGTGAAAAAGTTGGTCGATATGGATGATCAGGGCGCGAACGGGACTTCTAGAGGCTGCAGCAGACCGAACCGAGCATTGCATGGGGATTTATTATGTTGACATTCATCGCATGACCGTACGTAGTCATTTATCCACTCTGTCAGCCCTTTCCAACAAAAGTCTCTTGTAACTATTTCCAGGGTCTTCTCCGGTCCAAAGTCTCCTGCTACCTTGGAGTCGTGGCAACCTTTGGCTATAGAAGTCTGCAGCTGTTCGTTGTCAGGAATTTATAAGGGATTCTTATAGTATATCAGTCCTTCAGTTACTGCTCTGTGACTTGGTAATGGTTTGCCCTTATCGGTTAGCATTTCCAAATCCTGCTTGCGTTCCTGCCAGTCTTGGTCGTTCTAGCCTGCCTCTTTGATGGTTTTTAATAATGTTTTGTCATATTTCCTAATATCGACCTTGGACAGTATAGCATTAGACATTAGGAGTATCCCTTTGTCTTTTCTTGCTTGATGATCCTTTTCATCAAGAAACTCATTTTCGGCCTGGTCCGCTTGCAAGTATGCAACTACTACCTGGGTCTTTGTTGCAGCTGATCGTCTGGGTGATACATCTGTGCTTCCAAATCCCCCTTTGCCCCTTGCAGTTTCTGCTAGTCCGTCCACTTCCGTAGCCTCTGCTATGTGTATATTCTCAATGATCATTTATGCTATTCGGTCCCCTTGGCGAACCTGGCAATCTTGGTTTCCATAGTTCATTATGATAACCTTGACTTCTCAGGTGTAATCAGCGTCTATTACTCCTCCGCCAATGCTGATCCCAAATTTGGCGGCCATTCCACTGCGTGGTGCCAACAGTGCATATGTTCCTTTTGGTAATCCGACGGAAATTCCAGTTTCCACCAACACTTGTCCTTTGGCCGGAATTATAAACTCCTCTAGTGCGTACAGGTCGTGTCCGGCTGCAAGTCGGGACACTTTTATAGGCATTCGTGCTTTTGGAGTTAGCAATTTTATTCGCAAGAAATCTGTTGACTCTGTGCCAATTATTCTTTCATCCCTTTCAGGCTGATTTAAGTGCACCAGTGTGATTTGGAAGTGAGAAGGCTTGAGTATTGACTGTTCGATATGCGCAGCTCCCTCCTCAGGACGTGACTCGGGCCGTGGGCTTATTGCATCTGGCTTTCGGCCTCGTTTTCCCGGTCTGAAGACAATTTCGAAATTGTGGTTTGCTAGTTGCTGAGCCGATCGGATTTGCCGTGGATTCCATACCTTAGTTGTAAGGAAGTTCTGTAGATTCTGGTGGTCAGTGATCACTGTCACTGGTTTTTCTGTTCTGACCAGGTACTGTTTCCACTCTTTAAATGCTTTCAGAATCGCAAATAGCTCCTTATCATAGATTTCATAATTTCGGTCTGCTGGGCTCAGCTTCCGTGAGTGGAAAGCTACCGGATGAAGTTTTTTGTCCTTAAACTGTGTGAGGACACAGCCTAGCGCAAAATCGCTTGCATCTGTTTCCACAATTGTTTCTCTGTCAGGGTAGAAATGACTGAGTATAGGGGCGGAGATGAATCTTTTCTTAAGTTCTTCAAACGCCCTGTCTTGGTCTGGCCCCCAGCTGAATTTTCTGGGGTCGCCCTTCAACGTTTCGGTTATTGGTTTGCAGATTTTGGAGAAATTCTTAATGAAACGTTGGTAAAAATTGGCAAAGCCAATGAATATTTGCACCTCCTTGACCTACCTTGGTGCCTTCCAAATTTTTATGCTTTCAACCTTTCTTTCACTCATGGTGAACCCATCAATTACCACAACATAGCCCAAAAATTCCTCCGTATCGACATGAAAAACTGACTTGGTGGTCGATACCACTATATCATATTCTTCCAAGTGAGAGAGTACTTTTTTAACCAAGTCGACGTGTTCTTTCTCTGTCTTGGAGTAAATTAGGATGGGGTCTAGGCAGACAACCACTCCATGATCTAAAAGTTCACGTAGAATTTTATTCATCATAGCCTGGAATGTAGAGGCGCGTTTACCAGTCCGAATGGCATTATTTTGTATTCAAAGTGGCCATATCGTGTCCGGAATGCAATTTTCCACTCATCGCCTTCCTTTATCCTGCGGAGGTGATAGCCATATTTCAAGTCGCGCTTAGTGAATATTTGGCCCCCTGCAACCCGGTCGCAGAGCTCGCGCATTAGGGGTAGCGGGTATTTGTTGGCCAGTGTTAGCTTATACCGTTGTCGGTAGTCCACACATAGCCTCATTGAACCGTCAGGTTTAGGGACAAATAGAATTGGAGCCCCGCCTGGACATTTGCTATTCACGATTTTCCCTTGATCCTGCATTTTCTGCAGGTATTTGCTAAGCAAATCCAGCTGGTGGGCTGACATAGGATATATCGGGCCCCATGGCGGTACTGCGCCAGGTATCAAGTCAATGCCGTGGTCAAACGTTCTTCGTCCGGCTAGTTTCTCTGCCATTTCCGGTGCGAAAACCTTCCTGAATTCATGGTATTCCTGAGGTATTTGGAGAATTTCTTTTTACTCTGGAGTGGGTGCTATTTCGATTCTTCCAATGTATGGTGCTTCGGGGTCGTATGCTACGGTCTCGTCCCATTCAAATGTCAAGTCTATGCCTTCATTATTCATATGACTTTGGCATTTCTCGTTTTTTAATGTCCATTTTTTCGCATCCTCGATGTGCCTTATGCGATGTTCTGCATGTAACCATGCAAATGGGATGATAAGGTCATATTTGCCAGCATTGGCAATTTCACAAGAGATGTGAGATCGATGTGCGTTGTTACCGATCTCTAAGCGAATAGGATGTGTGTAGTGTTTTCCCCCATTTACTGCTGTAGTTCCTTCAAAGGTGTAAATGTCCAAGCTATTTGTGCGTGTGTGTTATGGTAGGTGATGTTTATTAACTAGCTCTTGGTTAATTAGGAATATATTAGACCCTGAGTCTAGAAGAACGCGAATTGGGATTCTTTCGCTATTTGCTTCTATGGTTGCTTTGCCTTCTGGGCATGAATAATAAGACGGGGCAGGTGCTTCTGTTTTATTTCTTTTGTTTGGGCCACTAGGGGCCTGTGCAGGTCTTTTGTGGGACATTTTCGTTGTTGTGGTAACTGAGGGTGTTTGTTAACATACCCGGATGGTTTCGGCTATTTAAGCCTCCTCAGACAAACTAAAATTTCTGTCTTTGGTGTACTGGGCAGCCCACTACTAGAGGCCTTTACCCCTTGCCGAAGGGTTCCCATACACCTGCGATTTGCCCTTCTCAGCCCACGCTTTTGTCTTCACTGGAGCCGTACTCGTATCGTTTAGACTATATCAGCGTAGTTGGGCTCCCGGGATTCTTCACACATCGCCTTTTTTTACCCCATGAGCCTATCGTGCCTATCCTGTCAACAAAGCCGGAGTCCAGGTTCACTACGGATTTACCCCGCTCCATTTAGCGTGTGGACTAGGTAGCCATAGTTACTCATTCTATTCCACTTCATTTTTCTGGGTGTCGGGGATCCTGTTCTGTTTCTCCAACTATTCCGTTGTCCAGCCGACCTGTAATATAATTTTTCCTTGAAGGTTTCTCACGATCCAGGCTATACTAGTTTCCCCTCGCCATTCCTAATAAGTTCCTAGTCAGCGCTGGTCTGTCCACTCTTGCTTGGATCACTGGTAAGGATTTAGGGCTTTATAAGGATGCGGGTTTAGTTGACCGTCTTCCGTACTGAGGTCCGATATATACCAAATGTGGCACTCCGCTTTCTTCTTTTTGAGTTTCAGGTTCCCGGAGTTAGTCCCGGTACACCACGAGCCACCTTCCAAGTTAAGCGCTTCTTGCTCGCCTGTAATTCTTAGGTCTGCGATACTCCCGTAGGTCTGGATTGCTTTTCGTGACTCTAACTTTGGTTTTGAGTTTCCCACGGAGAAGCGCGGACTACCTGCTAGTAGGACCTAGGAGCGGTCGAGCCCCCTTGTTGATTTCGGTTTCGGTAAAGGGTCCATGACTGAGTACCCGGTCGCCATCGCTGCAACTGCTTGAAAACCTTTTTTAGGATTCATCCATGTCGTCCAGTTCCCAAATCCTGGGCTGGTTGACGTGGTTTACCCTAGTCGTATGTTCTGATTGACCCTTTGTTATCTGGGCTCGTCGATATTGGGGTTTAAAAATTTCTGCTTTTCTGCCCTATAACCGATACTTGGGCTTGTTTTCTGCAGAACTTTCAAGTATGGTTGGCCAACGTGCAATGGGTGCATTGGTTGGCTTTCTTTCGTTCTTCAATATTTTCCTTGGAGATTCCTTTATGAGCTTCAATCCAATTTGTGTGCTCAACCTTTCCATCAGCGGGGGCTTTTTTCCCTTTTTCCACTTGTTTTTTCAATTTGTAGGTAACGTTTTCTGCTGCTGTATAGGTTTTCCGTTTTTTGTTTCCAGCTATGGTCTTGCTGAGTTTGAATTCCTCCTCCTGTTTTCTTTAGCTGGAGTCACTTTTCCCCAGGTCGTTTTTTCGGAATAGCCCTGGTTGTTCCTGGAACGATTCTTCCTCTTTGGTGACCTTGCGGACTGCCTTGATCCATTCGCTATCCAAGTCATGATTTTCAAGTGATAGTGTCCGCATGGCCCCGATAGGGAGTTGCCTCAGGATTATGGTTCTCCAAGCGATGCCGGATACTTCTGCCTCGATATTGTGGTTTTCTATGGTAAGGAGATACTTTTCTATGTCCCCTGTATACCTAACCTTCTCCATCTCCGCTAAGGCCTTTTGTGCCTTATGAAGTACTGAGAATCGTTCTGTAACTTCGGCCCAGAAAGTGATTTAGAAATCATAACCCTCATGTTAGGGGAATCCAAGGTCCCCAGTCATTTTCTTTCGATAGGTTATCGAGAAGGGGGCCACCTCGCTTCCTTCCATTCTTCCTAACGCATACTTGATCCGTTCTTCATCGTTTGCCCATTGCCATGGGGTTTCTCTCTAAGTAGTCCTCGCAATTTAGTAGCCATAGTCTCACATCCTGAGTAGGCTTGTTTTCGAATTTCAACGGTGGATCCACTTGTCGGCAGTTGGTTCTGGACAATGCTAGCCCCAGTCGGTCGACCCATGCGTCTACTTTAGATTCAAATTTAAGGCCTGGTAAGGGTCTTCGTGATGATTCACCACCTCGTCGTGAGGAGCTACCTTCGTCTACAGACCCCGGGTCCTCATCTCCTGGGTTGGGTGTATTCGCAGGGGGGAGGCGGGGGTGGTTCTTTTCCTCCATTTCCATTTCCATCACTGCGATCTACTGCCTTTCCATTGTCTCTTCGCGGACTGAACCGAAACTTTTCTCTGCCATCGGCCGTGGTCCGTTTTTCCAAGCTCGGATTTTCCATTGGCTGTGGCGCCACTGTTTCCCACACAATTGGTGGGTTCCTCGCAACTTGTAGTTGCAGCAAAGTTTCATTCATCCGAGTAAACATTCGATTTAGTTGTTCGGATGTGGTATTCTGCCTGATGACATAGGCCTCCCTTTCAGACCGTTCTTGTTCAAGGCGTTGGTGCAGTTCCCGTAACTCCTCTCTGGTCCGCTCATGTTCCTTTTGTTTGGCCACTTGTCTTTGCAGGAGTTCTGCTTTTTGCCTGGCCAAAGCCTGTTCTAGCTGGCAGTATCGATCCAGCGACTCTTGTCCTGTTGCTCCAATGTTAGCATGAAGTTGGGTACTTACTGCTTCATGGTGTGCAGCCCGTTCTTCCTGCGCCCGCAACTTTGCCTCCAACCATTTGGTGGTTGCATCTTGCAATGCAGCGGTTTCAGTTGCTAATATTTCAAGTCCCGAATTGACCTGTTACAACTCTTCACCAATGATCAGTTGCCACGGGTTATCTGTTGAGCATGGTGCTGGAGTTGGTTTGCCTGATCTGGCGGTGTCTCCTCTAGTTAGGAATAAAATTGAAAACCTGATCCTGAGCTTGACCCGATAGTTCATAGTAGGCCAGATGTCGCATATCAACCAATTCCTGGAGGGTGCGGTCGAAGTAGCTCATTGCCTAGCCTATATGTTCTGCTAATCTTTCCATAGCTGGATTTTTGGCGTCGGGGGGACGGGGGGTGGTTGATCGAGTTCCAGGGGCAGACTTACTGACTCCACTTGGCTGTGAGAGGTGGTGGAGTGCCAACGGTGCATGATCGCTTCCAACTAGAGAGACTTCTTCTATGTCTGACATGGCTTTGTCTGTGACGACAGTCAATTGTCGGGCCATGTCGTCTTTATTGCGACTCTGGATGTTTACCTAGTCTCCAAAGAGATGGGGTGAAGGAGGGGGAGGTAAAGCTGAAAGAACTGGAGGTTCCTTCTTCAGTATCGTAGTCTTGGAACGGTTTCCACTGGAAGGTGGAACCGTATAAGTGTTCGTGGATTCCTTGGAAATCTGATTCGGTAGGAATGAGTAAGGGGTCTTTGAAGCAGGAGGGTTCCTGAGGCGTATAGAATTGGATCTCCGCGTGGGAGTTTTCAAGTATATCTTCTAATGAGGAGGTGTATTTTAAAGAAGGTGGTTCGAGCAGTAGCTCGTCGAGGAGTGTGGAATCAGCTGTGAGCTTATGTGATTCCTAAGGTATGACTTGGACGTGTCCAGTAGTCATGTAAAGAGCCTTGGTAACAAGGAGAAATATCAATATACTGTTAAGGGTAGCCGATTCTAAGGGCAACCGAATCGAACTAGGCTTAAATCTTTTCTTCATAAACAGAGATTGTCTAGGAAGGCTCGTAGGTAAAGATTTTGAGTAAAACTTATGATATTGATAAGATCTCTTCTTCGTTGCTTGATGATGGTTAAAGCTCGGTAGGCACTTTGATATTTATATCCCGCTTCTGAGTGTTCGCGGACTACAACTGGTTTACATATAAACAGGTATTTTCTTCCCAAACATTCGTCTATTAATCTGAGAGCGAACCCGCTTTGACCCTGAAACTTTCTCTTCCCCCACACAGCTAATGGTACGATCAGAGCTCTCGACTTCTCTGAGGGTGTGGACCCCTTTAGTCTGAGTTATCAACCTTCTTTCCGCTGTTTAAGATACGGCCGCCCAGTTTGGAACGTACCAATAACTTCTTAGAACTCCAAGGGGCTACTTGGTTGTTGGCCGAGTCTGCTTGGTGCCGTCTTATCCGGCTATGCAACTGGCTTTCAGCATGACTAGAGTTCATGATCGGGCCAATACCATCTCGTCTTCACTGCCTCTCCTTATCAACTTGTTCCGATAGTTTCATTGACCTTATAGGCATCACAGGGGTGTCTGCGTACTCTCGGTGTATATCGGAGTACCCTACTTCAATCGCGCATGCATACCCTTCTAGGACTACCCGGGCTCCCCTAACTTCATCTGGTTATAACTCCGCGGGCTCTTGACGGACTCGCTTAGTTCCACTTCCCAGACGTAGCCTGAAAGGCCCTCTTATATGCCTCGCAGACAGCATCCGGTCGCACGGACGGCGGCGACGTATACGCGGTTACAAGATGTGTTCCAATTTCTCGTTTTTCTTTTAGAACGAACAACTGCACAAGGTGCCAGTGTCGATCCCTAGGGCGAACGCTGGGGCCGCAGGGGGGTAATTGCCTGTAGAGGTTCAGATTCATGTAATCCTCTTCGGAGTCGTTTTGTACCTAACAATTGCACAAATGATCATTGAGAACATACACATGACTGAAGCGATAGAAGTTGACGGACTAGCAGAAACTGCAAGGGACAAAGGCGGATATAGAAGAATGGATGTATCACCCCGACGATCAGCTGCAACAAAGACCCAGGTACTGGTTACATACTTGCAAGCGGACCAGGCCGACAATGAGTTTTTTTATGAAATAGACTATCAAGCAAGATAAGACAAACGGATACTCCTAATGTCTAATGCTATAATGTCCAAGGTCGATATTAGGAAATATGACCAGACATTATTAAAAACCATCAAAGTGGCAGGCCAGAACGATCAAGACTAGCAGGAATGCAAGCAAGAATTGGAAACGTTACCAAGGAGGGCAAACCATTACCAAGTCACAGGGCAGTAACTAAAGGACTGATATACTATAAGAATCGCTTATACATTCCTGACAACGAACAGCTGCAGACAACTACAGTCAAATGTTGCCACGAATCTAAGGTAGCAGGACACTTTGGACTGGAGAAGACTCTGGAAATTGTTACCAGAGACTTTTATTGGAGAAGGCTGAAAGAGTGGATAAATGACTACATATGGTCTTGCGACAAATGTCAACATAATAAATCCCCACGACATGCGGGGTTCTTTATGCTGCAGCCTCTAGAAGTCTTGTTCTCAGCCTGGTCATCCATATCGACCGACTTCATCACACAACTACTAGAATCACAAGGAAGAACACAAATTATGGTAGTTGTGGATAGGTTTACAAAGCTGGCTCACTTCATAGGTCTGGAAAGTAATGCAAGTGCCGAGGAGGTTGCAAACGTATATTTGAGGGAAGTCTGCAAGCTACATGGACTTCCAGTGGAAATTATATCCAACATGGATGCAAAGTTTTCTGGAGAATTCTGGCAATCCCAATGCAAACCTAGGGGATAAAACGAAAGATGTCCCTGCGTACCACCAACAAACTGATGTACAAGCGGAGAGGACCAGCCCAAGTGCAGGATGGATACCTACGAAACTTTGTCAATTATGATTAAATGGACTGGTAACAGCTGTTACTACTAGCTGAGCATCCCTACAACAATTCGGTAACGAACGCGTATGGCATGTCACCCTTCTACGGAAACTATGGATTCAATCCACAAACTGAATGGATATAGGAACGTGAAGCCCAAAATCCAGGCGCTGAGCTATACTAAGTCTGGATGCAAATAAATACATCAACAGGCCAGACAAGCATTGGAACAATAGCGGGAAAATATGACTAAATATTACACCCGCAAGGCTATGCAGGAACTACACATCAAGGTCGGGCACCTGCTCATGTTAAATGCAAAAATATATGCACCAAACGACTCTCGAAGAAGCTTAGCCCAAAGCTTTATGGCCCGTTTAAGATATTGGACAAAAGAGGTGTACGTGCCTACAAACCTGAAATATCACCAAGATGGAAAATCCATCCGATATTTCATGTATCATTATTGGAACCCTATCAAACATCAAATTGACCAGCCAGGGAACAACCTCCCCGCGAGACAGATGAAACCTATTCATATTTTGAATGGGAAATCGAAAGAATCGTGAAGAGTGAAATAATCTCTTATACCCAGCGCGTGGGAGGTCGGAACCGACCGATGTGTCAGTTACCGTACTTTGTGAAGTGGACTGGCTGTTCTAAAGATGAAAATACTTGGGTACCTACAGACCACTTAGAGCATGCACAGGAATTGGTGGAAGCGTTTCATAGGGAGATACCAGATATGCCAAGGCGGGCACAAGTTGAAAGACAAGGAAAAGGTTTTCCTACCATGGCCAAGCAAAGGCGTTAGGTTTTTCACCCTACCAAGTCAAGTTCAAGAAGGGACTGGAAAATTTTAGAATTGTTTGTTAGGGTTTTATTTTTAAATTTTTTTATTATTATTTTGATCGGGTACCTAAAGAGAGAGTAACCTTTTTCAAGCGATTCGGGAGAAACCGTACAGAGGAGGGAGCTCGTGTTAGGCACCAACGACTCCATAAAGGATTCCAGGACTTTTTCAGAAGGAACAACATGAATATGAACCTCTACAGGCAATTACTCCCCTGCGGCCCCTGCGTTCGCCCTGGGAGTCGACACTAGCACATGGTGCAGTTGCTCATTTACTAAGAAAATCGAGAAATTGGAAGACATCTTGTGACCCCAGATACGTCGTCGCCGTCCATCCGACCGGATGCTGTCCGCGGGGTCTATGAGAGGGCCTGTCTGGCTACGTCTGAGAAGTAGATCTAAGTGATTCTATTAAGAACTCGCAGACTTACACCCAGTTGAAGTTAAGAGAGCCCGGGTCGTCCCAGAAGGGTACGAATCCACGATTGAAGTAGGCTACTCCGATACACACCGAGAGTACGCAGACGCCGCCGTAATACCCATAACGTCAATGAACCTATCGGAACAAGTTGATAAGGAGAGGCAGCGAAGATGAGAAGGTATTGGCCCGCTGGTGAACCTAGTTATCCTGAAAGCCCACTGCAGAGCCGGATAAGACGGCAAGAAGCAGATTCCGTTAACAACCAAGCTGACCCCTTGGGGTTCAAAGAAGTTATTGGTACGTTCCAAACTGGACAACTATATTGTAAACAGCCGAAATGAGGTTGACAACTCAGACTAAGTAGGTCTATACCCACACAGAAGTCGGGAGCTCAGATCATACCATTAGCTGTGTCGTGGAACAGAAAGTTTTAGGGTGAAAGCGGGTTCGCTCTCGGATTAAGCGACGAAGGTAGGGAAGAAAATACCTGTTTATATATAAGCCAGTTGTAGTCTGCGAACACTCAGATGCGAGATATAAATATTGAAGTGCCTCCCGAGCTTTAGCCATCATCAAGCAATGGAGAAGACATCTTATCAATATCATAAGTTTTAACTCCAAAATCTTTACATATGTGCCTTCCTAGAGAAGCTCCATTTACGAAGAAAGATTTAAGCCTAGTTCGATTCGCTTGCCCTTAGAATCGACTACCATTAACATCCGTCAGCTACGTGCATCAGGTTTTCTGAATCGTTTTCTAGGCATATAGACAATTTTGAAAGTGTAGTTCGACAATTGTTGTGCCCACTGTATCTCTTGTGGATTCATACTTTAGTTATGAGGAAATTAAGTAGGTTTTGGTAGTCAATATAGACAGTTGCTGCTTTTTCAATTCTTCCAAGGTACTGCTTTCAATCCTGGAATGTCTTCAGAATCGCAAGGAGTTCCATATTATGGATCTTATTGTTTCGGTCAGCAGGGATCAGTTCTCTTTAGTGTAATACCACCTGATGGCGTTTATTGTGCCAGATCTACGACAGGACACATCTTAGTGCAACATCACGATTATCTGTTTCAACTCTGGTTTCCCTGTCTCCGTAAAAAGATAGAGTATTGGGGCGGAGATAATATTTCATTTAAGTTCCTCGACTTCCCTGGCTTGCTCTGGTCTCCAGCTGAATTTCCTAGGGTCTAGTTTCCATGTTTCGATCATAGGTTGACCGATTGTGGAGATCTCTTTAATCAAATGTAAGTAAAAACTGACAAATAGGATGAATATTTGCACCTACATTACTGATCTTGGTCCCTTCCGAAATTTAATGCTACGACTTTTCTTTCACTCATCGGGACTCCGTCGATTGCCACAATATATTTCAAAAACAATATGTCCACATAGAAGACTGACTTGGTAGTTGATACCGCTCGATGATATTCTTCCAATTGAGAAAGAATATTTTTGACTAATTGAAGATGTTCTTTCTCCCTTTTAGAGTAAATGAGGAGGTTGTTGAGGTATCGCAGCACTCCATGATATAAAAATTCGCGCTGAACTTTATTCATCATGGTCTGTAACGTTACTGGTGGGTTCACTAGCCAGAATGGCATCACTTTGAATTCAAACTGACCCTATTGGATGTGGAATCCTGTTTTCAACTCATCTCCTTCCTTGGTTATCATGAGATGATAACTATCTTTCAGGTCGAGTTAAGTAAACATTTGGGTCTCAGCACCCCTCTCGCGGAGTTCGCCGATAAGTTGAAAAAGGTCTTTGTATTCTATCGGCTGTTTTTTTACTTCCGGTAATCCACCCAGAGCCTCCTTAAACCACCAGGTTAACTAATAAATAAAATTGGTGCCCTTGCTGAAGATTTGCTCTCTACAATCTTCACATCATCCTGGATTATCTTCCGGTACTTGCTTAGCAAATCTAGAGAGTGGGCTGACATAGGATATATTGGGCCCAAGGGTGGTACTCTCCAGGTATTAAGTCGATTGCATACCCAAAAGTTTTGGGGCTGGAGAGTCTTTCCTCAGTCTTTGGTGCAAAAATCCTGCTGAAATCTTGGTATTCCAATGGGATATCCAAGAACTTGGTTAAATCAGAAGAGAGTGGGTGAACCCTCGATTCTTCCGGTATACTAGGCCTCTGAGTCATAGGCCACGGTTTCGTATCATTCAAAGGCCAGGTCTAGGCCTTCATTATTAACATTAATCTAACATTTTTCATTTGTAATTACCGATTTTTACTCTTCCTTAATTTGTGTTATGAGATGTTCTGTTTGCCACTATCCAAATGCTATGTTCAGGTCATATTTGCAGACATTAGCAATTTCGCAAGTAATATGAGATTGTTGAGCATTGCTACTGATTACTAACAGGTTGCGATAAGAATAATGCATTCCCCCATTTGATGCTGTGGTTCATTGAAATGTATAAAAATACGTCGTATGTGCGCGTGGGTGGAATGTTTTTTGATGCCAGTTAACCAGTTCTTAGTTAATTAAGAATATATTAGATCAAGTGTCTAATAGGACGGCAATAAGGATCAGGTTCCTATTTACTTCTTTGGTTGCCATGCCTTCTGGGCAGGAGTAATATTGCTGCGTGTGTGCTTCCTTTTTGCTCCCTTTGTTAAGGCCACCTAGGGCCTGTTCGGGCCTCTAGTGTAATATGTTCATTATTGTGTTAACTAGGGATTTTGTTACCATAACCATACAGTTTGAGCTATTCAAGCCTCCACAGAAAAAGCTGACATCTTGTCTTTGGTGTACAGGGCAGCCAACTATCAATGGTCTTCACTCGTTACCAAAGTGTTCCCATACTACTAAGGGTAGTCGATTCTAAGGGCTAGTAAATCGGACTAGGCTTAAATCTTTCTTCGTAAACGGACATTGTCTAGGAAGGCTTGTATGTAAAGATTTTTGAGTAAAAACTTATGATATTGATAAGATCTCTTCTCCATTGCTTGATGATTGCTAAAGCTGGGGAGGCACTTCGATATTTATATCCCGCATCTGAGTGTTCGCAGACTACAACTGGTTTACATATAAACAGGTATTTTCTTCTCTACCTTGGTCTCTTTATCCGAGAGCAAACCTGCTTTGACCCTGAACCTTTCTCTTCACCCCACACAGCTAATGGTATGATCTGAGCTCCCGACTTCTCTGAGGGTGTGGACCCACTTAGTCCGAGTTGTCACCCTTATGTCGGCTGTCAAGATATGGGCGCAGATTTTGGAACGTGCAAAAAACTTATTAGAACTCAAGGGACAAGCTTGGTTGGTGGCCGTGTCTACTTCGTGCCGTCTTATCCGGTTCCTCAGCTGGCTTTCAGGATGACTAGGGTTCACTATCGTGCCAATACCTTCTCATCTTCACTCCCTCTCCTTATCAACTTGTTCCGATAGGTTGGTTGACCTTATAGGCATTATGGGGGCGTTAGCGTACTCTCGGTGTGTATCGGAGTAGCCTACGTCAATTGCGCACTCATACCCATCTAGGACTACCCGGACTCTCTGAACTTGAACGGGGTGTAACTCTGTGAGTTCTTTACGGAATCGCTTTATTCCACTTCCCTGACGTAGCCAGAGAGGCCCCACTCATATACCCTTCGCACACCATGCGGTCAGACGGACGGCGACGACATATACGTGGTTACAAGATGTCTTCCAATTACTCGTATTTCTTAGTCAACGAGCAACTGCTCAAGGTGCCAGTATTGTCTCCCAGGGCGAACGCCGGGCCTGCATGCGGGTAATTACCTATGGAGGTTCGGATTCATGCACTCTCTCCTGAAAAGTCATTTAATCCTCTTGTGAGTCGTTTGTGCCTTACATATACACTATCGATTCCCCTGACACATGCCTTTGGCTAACTGTAGCAGAACTAGGATCATTAGGTCAGAGTTAGATTTCTTGTGCTCAGGGAATTCTTGGCGCATTGCATCAACTCCCTCCTGACTCTATCGTGCGTGACCTGTACACAAATCTGGAGTCTAGGTTCAGGACGGATTTACCCTGCTCCATTTAGTGTGTGTATCCGATAGCTGTAGTTTCTCATTTTCTTTCAACTTCATTTCTCTTGATGTTTGTTAACCTTTACCATTTCTTCAAATATTCCTTTTTCCAGCCGACTCATTAGAAATGTTTTTTCCTAGAAGGCTTCTCATGATTCTTGCAAGACTCGTTACCCTTTGTAATTCTTAAGAAGTCCCTTATTAGGGCAGGTGTGTCCACTCTTCCTTGAAGCCAGGGTTAGGAGTTAGGGCTTTATAAGGATCAGGGTTTAATTCTCCATCTTCATTAATGAGGTCCAACACACCAATGTTTCCCACGGACTTCTTCGTCTTGAGTTACAGATTTCCGTAGTTAGTCCCGTACTAGAATGAGCTGCCATCCAAGTTAATCACCCCATGCTCGCCTGGCATCCCTAGGTCTACATTAATCGTGCCAAGGTTGTGGCTAGCGGCCACAACCCCTGGTTGCTCGCTCGCTCGCAACCTGGGAGACTCTTCCAGAGTGCCCGCCAGCTCAACATGGCTTGCCAGCTCAACATAACTTATGGCTCAACATACCTTTTGTGGCTCAATGCAAAATTATAAGTTTAAGGTACAAAATATTCTAGTTAAAGTTTATTTTTCGCAACTTGACTAGTTTCTTAATCTCAGATACAATAAGTTTGGATATTTTCTTCTTGTAGGCTTGGACAGCTTTCATTTTTTTTGCATCTAATTTCATTTCATCATCAAGACGCTTCTGCTCTGCTCGCTCAGATCTTTTCTTTGCATTTTACGCTCGCTGCAACTGTTTTTCTGCCTTTTCCAATTCTGCATCCTCACGGCTTTTCACCATTTGACGCGCATCCTTAGCATAAATGACTCCTCCTTTCTGCACCTGCCTTCGGTTTTGTCCTCTGCCTCTTGCAGATCTTGCTTGCTCATCTGCACGAGTATGCTCTATGTGCTCCATTGCCAATACACCCGATTGTGCTTGTACTAACCCTCCCTGGAGTACCAGTTTAAGCCTACGCTTAATGGTTGGTGATAAATCTTGTGCATCACGCTCTAATTCCTTGCCCATCCTCTTGAGGCTGCGAATAGTATGAGGGACAGTTGGTGATGATACTCGTGGTTGTGTAAAAGGATTCATCGGTTTGCGAATAGCCTCACATAACTTGGCAATCACAATATCAGGATTGTAGGGGATAAGTCCAGTTGCATTAAATGCAGACTAGATAGTAGACTGCTTAAATGTCTATTGTCGAATCGAAGCAATAGTATCCAGGAATTCGACTTTATCAAATTCACCACATCCTGTACTGGTTGCTGCTTCGACAGCTTCAGTATGATAATGCTTATAGGGCAGAAAAACCACAACGTCTAGTGGTTGGAGGAGATGACTAGTATGAGGAGGTAGACAAAAGACAATAATCTCTTGGCTATCACAGTAATCAATGAACTGCTTAGTGCAGTGGGAACCAAAACCGTCTAAAAGTAGAAGTAGATAAACTCCCACTTTTCGCTTAAGGGAAAAACGTTCAAAATCCTCGAGCCATTGCATGGTCAAATGATCGTTGCTATACCCACTCTCTGACGTACCAATAAGATAGTGATCCCGGATTGTGGTAGTTGTATAGCAAGGTTCAGGGTGAATAACTCCTGGAATAATCACCAATGGTGGTAAAATAGCTCCATCTCCACTAATGGTTGCACAGACTGAAACAAGTTCACGGTTCGTTGAACTTCCGAGGTATGACTACCGTGAAGAGTGCCTTGTAATAATCCATTGATCACGCCCAACACTAATTCAGGTGCTAGTTTCAACGAAATTATAACGATCACCAACCTCAATATCATATCTATCACAGACAGCCTTTTACCTCTCAAACCAGTCCAGTATCTCGGCTGGCTGATGTGCATTCTTGCGGTTGCTATCGAGGGAGCGTTGCTTGCGTATTGAATATTCCCGGTAACGTGTTAGGAAACGGGATGCCCAATGTTCCCCAACTACTGGGACTGGTAGTGGTCCTGTATAGGGATTTTGAAGTATCGCATTTGCACAACCCGAGAGCATTGGAATGCGAGCACTAGTTCCTATGGCATCTAGTAGATCCAGATACTGACCTAAGGCTAATTCCTGGTCTGCTGAAAGTTTTCGGTTTGCTGGAACTCTATCTTGCATTGATGGCACTCCTTGCCAGCCTGCTCTGAGTCGCGATATAGGTATTTCGTAAAGTAAAGTGAGAGCTTTAAGGTTTGGGTTGTCGTGTTCTATTCCCTCGAGGGATGCTAGTGCAGCCTGAATTCGTAACTCTGTATCATAATATGGTTCAATCCTGTTAAGGGTAGCCGATTCTAAGGTCAAGCGAATCAGGCAAGGCTTAAGAAATCAAGTCGTAGACGGAGATTATCTAGGAAGGCTCAAGATTTCAAGATAGAACGTATGATATTGATAAGATCTCTTCTCCGTTGCTTGATTCTGTGTAAAGCTCGCGAGGCACTTCGATATTTATATCACGGGTCTGAGTGTTCGCGGACTACATCTGTTCTCCATACAACTATGTATCTTCTAACAAACTTTTCCAACAAAATCCAAGAGAAAACCCCATTTAACCCTAAAAGATTTATTCCCCGGACAGCTAATGGCGTGATCAGAGCTCTTCTTTCTCCGTTGGTGTTCCACCCTTCTCGGTAAGAGATAACAGCCGTCGTCCTGCTGTTCAAAATAAGGCCGTCCAGTTTGGAACTTGCCAATAGTTTCTTAGAACACCAAGGGGCCAGCTTGGTTGTCGACCAATGCGGCTTCGTTGCGGTTCACCCGGTCTTGCGGCTGGCTTTCAGGATGACTAGTCTTTAACGATCGGTCCAATACCAATTCATGCTCGACTGCCTCTCCTTATCGACATGTTCCGATAGGCATGCTTGCCTATGATAGGCATTGATTTGCGGTTTGGTACTATTCTCTGCGGAATAGGCCGCATACCACTCCATCCTAGGCTTCCGGACGTTGTTTTGGTCTCTTGACTTCAACGGGATGTAACTCTGGAAGTTCTTGACGAAATCGATTGGTTCATTTTCCTAGGCGTAGCCAGAGATGCCCTCTTATATACCCTGCAGACAGGATCTGGTCGGACGGACGGCGACGACGTATACGGTATTACGAGAGGTGCTCCAAGATTTCTTCTTTCTATGATTGTGAGCAACTGCACCAGGTGCCAGTGCTGTCGTCCGGGGCCAACGTCGGGGCCGGAGGGGGGTATTAGTCTGTGGAGCTTCAAGCCCAGAGATCTCAAACTGCTCCTTTGGGCCAATATGGGAGTTATGTGCCTAACACGGGCTCCCTCCTCTGAGGTTTCGCCTCGAATACCTCTTGGTCCAATTGTCCTTCTCTTGTAACAATATAAATACTATTATAATACATAGATCCATTATGAACTCGATTGGGTAGGGGGAAAAACCTGCCGCGTTTGCTTGTCCACGCCAGGAAAACCTTTTCCTATTATTCAACTTCTGCCCTGGATGGCATTTCCGGATTTTCCCTATGAAACTCCGCCACCAATTCTTTAGCATGCTCCAAATGCTCTGGTGGCTCCCTAGTATTTTCATCCTCCGAGCACCCTGCCCACTAATCAAAATATCGTATTTCACGAATTTGTTTGTTCTGTCCACGCAAGCGGCTTGTGTATGAGATCCTTTCACTCTTCACAAAGCGTTCTACTTCCTATTCCAAATCTGCATCAATTTCTTCCGGCTCTCTGGGTGGTTGTTCCCTCTGTGGCCTCGAGGATGTGCGGTATGGTTCCAACAGGGATACATGGAATATCGGATGGACTTTCCATCGCGGTGATATTTCCAGTTTGAAGGCGCTGTCTCCTCTTATCTCCAATACTTTGATAGGGCCATAGAGTTTCGGACTAAGCTTCTTTGATGGTCGCTTAGTTCTGATATTCTTTGCGTTGAGCATAACCTGATCTCCAGGTTAGATGTCTGGTTGTTCTTTTGCCTTTCGATCATAATATTTCTTCATATTTTCTCGGGTTTACTCTAACGCCTCTTTGGCCTGTTGGTGTATTGTTTTCATCCAGTGAGCATATAAGTGGGCTCCAGGATTTTGAGCTTCGCGTTCCTTCATCCATTCCGTCTGCGGGTGGAAACCATAGTTGCCATAAAATGGGGAAAGTCCATGTGCGTTTGTTGTCGAATTATTGTAGGCATGCTCGGCTAATGGCAAAAACTTATACCAGTCATTCTGATCGTAATTGACAAAATTCCTTAAGTAACCTTCCAGCACTTGGTTGGTTCCCCCGGTTTGTCCATCAGTCTGAGGATGGTAGGCTGCTGATATTTTTCGTTTTACTACGAGACTTTTACAAAGTGATTCCCAAAATTCTTCAGAGAACTTTGCATCCATATCGGAAACGATTTCTGCGGGAAGCCCATGTAGCTTCCAAACTTCTCTCATGAACACATTAGCTACTTCTTTTACAATTGTGTTTCCTTCCAGACCGATGAAGTGTGCCATTTTTGTAAACCGATCCACTACTACCATTATTTTAGTTCGTCCTTGCGACTCTGGTAGTTGTGTTATAAAGTCGGTAGAGATGGATGACCATGCTGCGTATGGCACTTCCAAGGGTTGTAACAGACCATACCTCGCATGCCGCGGGGACTTATTGTGTTGACATTCGTCACATGAGCGGACGTAATCATTCATCCAGTTGGTAATGCCTTTCTAAGAGAAGTCTCGTGATGTGATCTCCAAGGTTTTTTCTGGACCAAAATGTCCTGCCACCTTGGAGTCATGGCATCCTGGGCAATCGTTGTCTGTAACGCTTCGTTGGCTGGGATATATAAACGATTCTTGTAGTACAGTAGTCCTTCTACTACTGTCCAGTTGGCGGGCCATGGTTTTCCTCTCTTTTCTAATTCTTCCAGCTTGCTCTTGCACTGCTGCCAGTCTGGGTCCTCTATGGCCGTATGCTTGATGTTTGCCAAGAATTGCTGGTCGTATTTCCTTATATCTGTGTTTGATATTATGGCGTTAGACATCATGCAAGTTGTATGCCATATTTTGGATTTTTCTCCCTAGTCCTGTGTGTCAAAATACTCATTTTCCTTGTGGTCGGCTTGTAGGTGTGCCACGACTATTGAGGTTTGTTCTGCTCTGCCGCTACGCGGGGAGGGGTCTGAGCTGCCGAAACCAGCACTGCCACGTTCTGTTGGTGCTAGGCTCTCGACTTCCATTGCGTCCGAGGTATTTATATTTTCTATCACCAATTGCGCTATTTTATCTCCCTCCTGCACTTGGCAATCCACGTCGCTATGGTTTCTCATAATGATTTTCACCTCTCCAGTGTAGTCCGCATCTATTACACCGCCACCAATTCCAATTCCTTATTTTGCTGCTAGACCACTTCTAGGTGCTATGCGAGCATATGTGCTTGAAGGTAACTCTACTGCAATTGCCGTTTCAACCAGAACCTGGTTTCTTGCGGGTATTATGAAGTTGGTGATTGCGTAGAGGTCGTGTCCTGCTGCCATTTGTGATCCTTCAGTTGGCATCCTGGCTCGTTTGGACAGTAGTTTGACCCTCAAGTTGTTTGTAATTGGATTGGTAGCCACTGGTGTTATTTCTTCTGGTTCATTCATGTATACCAGAGAAATTTGAAAATGTGTAGGCTTGAGTATTGACTGTTCGCTATGTGCAGCTCCCTCCTGCTGACGGTACTCCGGCCGTCGGCTTAGTGCGTCTGGCTTTCCTCCGCGCTCTCCTGGTCGGTAAACATTCTTAAAATTGTATTTTGCCAGTTGCTGTGCCCACCGAATTTGTCTTGGATTCCAGACTTTGGTGGTTAGGAAATTTTGTAAATTTTGGTGATCCGTATACACGGTTACCAGTTTTTCCGTTCCCACTAGATACTGCTTCCATTCCTTAAAAGCTTCTAATATGGCTAGCAGTTCTTGGTCGTGGATTTCGTAATTTCTTCCAGCGGGACTTAGCTTCCTAGAGTGGAATGCGACCGGCTGTAGTTTTTTGTCCTTGAATTGGGACAAAACACAGGCTAGCTCAAAGTCGCTTGCGTCTGTTTCTACCTCTGTTTCCCTTTCCAGGTAAAAGTGGCATAGTATGGGGGCAGTCGTCATTCTGTGTTTGAGTTTCACGAAAGCTGCCTCCTGTTCAGGGCCCCAGTTAAATGCTAAGGGGTATTCCTTCAACGTTTCAGTTATTGGTTTGCAGATTTTGGAGAAATCTTTGATGAAACGCCGGTAGAAATTAGCGAAGCCAATAAAAATTTGCACCTCCTTCACCGATCTTGGTGCTTTCCAACCCTTTATGCTAGCAATTTTCCTTTCGCTCATGGTGACCCCGTCAACCGCGACGATTTAACCGAGAAATTCTACCGTATCAACATGGAACACTGATTTTGTCGTTGAGACGGCTAGGTCGCATTCTTCTAAGCGAGTCAGAACTCGCCTAACTAACTTGATATGTTCCTTTTCTGTTTTGGAGTAGATAAGAATATCATCCAGGTATACCACAACTCCATGATCTAAAAATTCGCGCAGAATTTTATTCATCATGGCTTGTAAAGATGCCGTCGCGTTTACCAATCCGAATGGCATAACTTTGTATTCAAAGTGACCATACCGTGTTCGAATCGCTGTTTTCCATTCATCTCCTTCCTTTATCCGTAGGATGTGATAACCATCTTTTAAATCGAGTTTAGTGAAAATCTTTGCTCCTGCCACTCTATTGCGGAGTCCACTCATTAGAGGAAGAGGGTATTTGTTTGCGATGGTCAACTTATTTAGTTGACGGTAATTCACACACAATCGCATTGAACCATCTGGTTTTGGGACGAATAGGATTGGAGCCCCGGCTGAAGATTTACTCTCCGTAATCTTTCCCTGATCCTGCATTTTTTGCAGGTATTTGCTGAGTAGATCCAACTGATAAGATGACATTGGGTATATGGGCCCCCAGGGTGGGACTGCTCCCGGTACCAGGTCAATGGCATGATCGAAGGTTCTGCGACTAGACAGTAAATCTGCCGTTTCTGTGGCGAATACTTTCTTGAACTCATGGTATTCATGTGGGATTGCCAGGAGTGGGGGCTGTTGCACTATATCCGGCATCATTTGCCCAATTTCTATTCTTCCCACATACATGGCTTCCGGGTCATGAGCCACAGTCTCGTCCCATTCAAATAATTCTTCCATGTCTTGTTCTAGGACATGGCTCTGACATTGTTCTTTATTGAAGCGTCATTTCCTTGGATCTTCAATGTGTGTGATAGGGTGTTCCTGGTGCCACCAGCCAAACGGAATAAACAATCATATTTTCCGCCTGGTGCAATCTCGCACGTAATGTGCGATCGATACGCATTCGATCCTCTCTCTAAAAAGATAGGGTGAGTGTAATATTTTCCACCGACTAGGGCAGGTGTTCCTTGAAATGTGAGGATATTTTGGGTTTGAGCGTGTGTATTGTAAGGAATCCGAAACTGGTTTACCAGTTTCTGGTTTATGAGGAATATATTAGACCCCGAGTCTAATAAAGCATGTGCGGGTATTCTCTGGCCATTTGCCTCTAGTGTTACCCTGCCTGGCGGACAGGTGTAGAATTGAGGTACTAGGACTTGTATTATGGTTTTCTTATTTTCGCCACTAGGGGCTGGTGCGGGTCGTTTTTGCGACATAGTGTCAATCGTTGGTAGTAATAACTGGAAGTGTTTGTTACCATGCCCGCACGGTTTCGGCTACTCAAGCCTCCTCAGACAAACTAAACCATTTTCTTTGGTGTACTAGGCAGCCCACTACTAGCGGTCTTTACCCCTTACCGAAGGGTTCCTATACACCTGCCATTTGCCCTTCTCAGCACACGCTTTTGTCTCCACTGGAGCCGTACTCGTATCTTTTTGACTATATCAGCGTATTTGAGCTCCGGGGATTCTTAACGCATCGCCTCGTTTTACCCCATGAGTCTATCGAGCCTATCCTGTCCACAAAGCCGGAGTCCAGGTTCAGGACGGATTTACCCCACTCCATTTAGCGTGTGGACTAGGTAGCCGTAATTACTCTTTCTCTTCCACTTCATTTTTCTTGGTGTCCGGGATCCCGTTCCGTTTCTCCAACTATTCCGTTGTCTAGCCGACCTGTAATATAATTTTTCTTGAAGGCTTCTCACGATCCAGGCTATAATAGTTTCCCCTTGCCATTCTTAAGAAGTTACTAGTCAGCGCTGGTCTGTCCACTATTCCTTGGATCACTGGTAAGGATTTAGGGCTTTAAAAGGATGCGGGTTTAGTTGACCGTCTTCTGTACTGAGGTCCGATATACACCAAATGTGGCACTCCACTTTCTTCATTTTGAGTTTCAGGTTCCTGGAGTTAGTCCCAGACTACCACGAGCCGCCGTCCAAGTTAAGCGCTTCTTGCTAGCCTGCCATTCTTAGGTCTGCGATACTCCCGTAGGTCTGGCTTGCTTTTTTGTGACTCTGACTTTTGGTTTTGAGTTTCCCACGGAGAAGCGCGGACTACCTTCTAGTAGGACCTTGCAGAGGTCGAGCCCCCTTGTTGATTTCGGTTTCGATAGGAGGTCCGTAACCGAGTACCCGGTCGCCGTTGCTGCCGGTGCCTTGCAACTCCTTAAATTTCATCCATGTTGTCCAGTTCCCAAATTCTGGGCCGGTTGACTTGGTTCACCTGTGTTGCGGGTGTTATTTGCCCCTTGGGCCTGTTTGTAGCCTCGGGTCTTCGTAATGGGGTTCTTTGAATTCCCCGTTGTTGACCAATAACCGATACTTGTGCCTGCTTCCTGCAGTACTTCCAAGTATGGTTAGCCAATATGCATCCTGTGCATTGATTGGCTTTTTTCCGATCTTCTATTTTTTCTTCAGGTATTCCCTTATAAGCTTCAATCCAATTTGTATGCTCAACCTTTCCTTCAGCGGGGTCTTTTTTCCCTTTCTCCGCTTCTTTTTTCAATTTGTATGCGGCTTTTTCCGCCGTCGTATAGTTATTCAGTTTTTTATTTCCAGCAGTGGTCTTGCTGGATTTAGTTTCTTCCTCCCGTTTTCTTTTCTGAGGGTTACTTTTCTCTTGATCGTTCTTCAGGAATAGGCCTTGCTGCTCTTTGAATGATTCCTCCGCCTTGGTAACCCTGTGGACTGCCTTGATCCATTCGCTATCCAGGTCATGATTTTCATGGGATAGCATACGCATGGCTTCAATTGGCAGTTGCCGCTGAATTAGAGTTCTCCTAGCGATTCCTGACACTTCTGCCTCGATGTGATGGTTTTCCATGGTAAGGAGATACTTTTCTATATCTCCTGTGTACCTGACCTTTTCCATCTCAGCTAAGGCTTTTTGCGCCTTGTGGAGGACCGAGAATCGTTCGGTAACTTCAGCCCCTAACATAAGCCAGAAATCGTAACCCACATGTTTTGGGAAGCCGAGGTCCCCCGTCATTTTCTTTCGTTAGGATACCGCAACTGGGGCCACCTCGCTTCCTTCCATTCTTCCTAATCCATACTTGATGCGTTCTTCATCATCCTCCCATTGACATGGGTTCCTTCCAAAATAATCCTCGCAATTTAGTAACCATACTCGTACATCCTGTGTTGGCTTATTTTCAAGCTTGAATGGTGGGTCCGCCTGCCGCCTGTTGGTTCGGGCTAGTGCTTACCCTAGCCGATATACCCCTGCGTCTGCTTCGGATTCGAATTTCCGACCAGGTAGGGGTCGACGTGATGGCTCACCACCTCATCTAGGAGGGCCTCAACCATCCTCAGAGCCTGGGTCATCGTCGTCAGGGTCAGGAGCATTCGCTGGTGCTGGTGATGGTGGTCCTTTTCCACCATTTCCGTTACCATCTTCGCGGTCGACTCCCTTTCCTTTGTCGCGGGATGGGATAAATCGGAATTGCTCGCTTCCATCAGCCGTGGTCCTTTTTTCCAATCCCGGATTTTCCACCGGCTGTGGTGCCACTGTTTCCCACACGCTTGGTGGGTTCCTCGCAACTTGTAGTTGCACAAACGTTTCATTCATCCGAGTCAACATTTTCGTCAGTTGGTCGGTTACTTCATTTTGCCGAGCAACGTAGGTTTCCCTCTCTTGTCTTTCATTTGCTAATCTTTCATGAAGAGCCCTCAGTCCTTCATGCGTCCGGGTTTGCTCTTCCTGAGCTCCGACCTGCCTTTGCAGTAGTTCTTGTTTTTGCTGTGCCAGAGCAGCTTCCAAGCGTCTGTCGCGTTCCAAGGATTCTTGCACTGAAGTCTCGATGTTAGCATAAAGTTGAGTACTTGCTTCTTCATGACACGTGGCTCTCTCTTCCTGAGCCCGCAATTTTTCCTCCAGTTTCCTAGTGGTGGCTCCATGTAGAGCCTGTGTTTCCCCAGCTAGCATGTCCAATCTGGTCTGCAGCTGTTTTAATTCTTTCCCAATATTCTGTTCTCCCCGCTTAATCCGCTCCATTTGATGCTGGAGACGTTCTGCCTGGGCCTGGCCCTAGGTAGACAACTCAACATAGGCCAAGTGGTTGATGTCTTGGGATTCCCGTAGGGTACGGTCGAAGAATCCCATTGTTGGTACTATGCGTTCTGCCAGTTTTTCCAACACTGGATTCCTAGCATCAGCCGGTCGGGGGGTGTGTGAGCGAGTCTGGGGATCCGACTTCCTCACTCTACTAGGTTGTGTCAGATGGCGGGGTTCCATGGGTGACCTGGATCGTCCAGGAGCATGGTCGCTACCAACTAAGTACACTTCCTCCACATCGGACATTGCCCGGTCCGTGTCTATAGCCAATCTATGTGCCATGGTTTATCTAGAATTTGGGTGACGCCCAAATCCCCACACGGAAGGTGTGAATGAGATGACGGAGGAAAAGGAACTGGAGGTTCCGTCTACCTGACTGTCGTAATCGAATAGTGGATGCCACCGGAAGGATTACCCGTGAAAGTGGTGGTAGATTTCGTAGAAATCTTGCTCTGTCGGAATAAGTTTAGGGTCAGTGAACCAGTAGGGTTCGTAGAGGTTTGGTAGAAATTCGATCTCCGGAAGGGAGTCGTATAGGATAGTTCCGATTGAGGAGATGAAGTTTTTTGGACGAGGTTCCAAGAGGGTCTCGTCGAGGAGGGTGGAATCAGCTATAAGCTGGTGTGATTACAGTGGTATGACTTCGAGGTAACCGATAGTCATGTATTGAGCCTTGGTAACAACGAGAAATATCAAAATACTGTTAAGGGTAGCCGATTCTAAGGTCAAGCGAATCAGGCTAGGCTTAAGAAATCAAGTCGTAGACGGAGATTGTCTAGGAAGGCTCAAGATTTCAAGGTAGAACGTATGATATTGATAAGATCTCTTCTCCGTTGCTTGATTCTGTGTAAAGCTTGGGAGGCACTTCGGTATTTATATCCCGCGTCTGTGTGTTCGCGGACTACTTCTGTTCTCCATACAACTATGTATCATCTCTCAAACCTTTCCCACAAAATCGAAGAGCGAACCCCATTTGAACCTGAAAGTTTTCTTCCCCACACAGCTGAAAGCGTGATCAGAGCTCTTCTTTCTCCGTGGGTGTTCCACCCTTCTCGGTAAGAGATAACAGCAGTCGTCCTGCTGTTCAAACTATGGCCGTCCAGTTTGGAACTTGCCAATAGTTTCTTAGAACACCAAGGGGCCAGCTTGGTTGTCGACCAATGCGTCTTCGTTCCGGTTCAACCGGTCTTGCGGCTGGCTTTCAGGATGTCTAGTCTTTGAAGATCGGTCTAATACCAATTCATGCTGGATTGCTTCTCCTTATCGACATGTTCCCATAGGCTTGCTTGCCTATGATAGGCATTCATTTGGGGTTTGGTACTATTCTCTGCGGAATAGGCCAAATACCACTCCCTCCTAGGCTTCCGGACGTTGTTTTGGTCTCGTGACTTCAACGGGATGTAACTCTGCGAGTTCTTGACGAAATCGCTTGGTTCCTTTTCCTAGGTGTAGCCAGAGATTCCCTCTTATATATCCTGCAGACAGGATCCGGTCGGACGGACGGCGACGACGTATACGGTGTTACGAGAGGTGCTCCACTATTTCTTCTTTTTATGATTGTGAGCAACTGCACCAGGCGCCAGTGCTGTCGTCCGGGGCCAACGTCGGGGCCGGAGGGGGGTATTAGTCTGTGGAGTTTCAAGCCCAGAGCTCTCAAACTGCTCCTCTGGGCCATCATGGGAGTTATGTGCCTAACAAATACACTGACTTGGAAGTGATACACTGGGAGGTGGTATCGGAGGCATAGGACAAGTGGTATTGATGGTATTATAGAATGAAATAATTGGTGTATATTGTAATGAAAGGAATTAGGACTTTGATGATGTCTGGAACTGCATATTTGCAAAGAAACTCTGTAATTGCTCTGCTTTTATGAATTTTGAAGCTAATACTTTACTATAAAATTCAAAATAGAATTGTATAGACAATTCTTTTCACATATAAATTTCAATAATCATAATACAGACAACTTGAATGGTTATACTCATTGAGGTACAGAATTGTTTTCCACTATTAAGCACCCTTAATATGCAAGCTTTTATATGGGCATCAAGGTTCCATTGTAGTTCAATGTACTATGAGCCAGTAAATTATATTGATCTACAAAGTTCTATCAAGCTGAAAAGTTCAATTCAGCATTCAGGTTATATTTCAAGCAATTTAGATTTAAGGTTAAATTTCGAGAAAGCTATAGTGTTACATTGAGCCACAATAATCTGTTGAGCCACAAAATTGAGCCACAAAAGGTAGGTTGAGCCACAAGTTATGATGAGCTGGCAAGTCATGTTGAGCTGGCGGGCACTCTGGAAGACTGTCCCAGGTTGTGGCCGCTAGCCACAACTTAGCACGATTAATCCGGTATTTCTGGATTGCATTTCATGAGTCTCAATTTGCCTTTTGTGTTTCCCACCTAGAGGAATAGAATACCTACTAGTAGAACCTTTCAGAGGTCGAGCCCCCTTGTTGATATCGGTTTCGGTAAGTGTTCCGTAATTGAGTACCCAGTCGTTGTCGCTTCCTTTGCCTGAAAACCTCTTTTAGGTTTTATCCCTGTCATCTACTTCTCGAATTCTCAGTTGAATACCTTGGTTCACCCTTGTTGTTGATGAGGTTTGCCCCTTTGTTGCTGTTGCTCACTAGGGTCATCGATATTGCGGTTTTAAATTTACCTGTTTTTGTCCGATAACCGATACCTAGGCCTATTTCCTACAGAACATCCCTGTATGGTTGGCCAAGGGTAACACGTGCATTGATTAGCTTTCTTTCTTTCATCAATTTTGGCCTCATGAGTTCCTTCATGAGCTTCCACCCAAATCATATGCTCTATCTTTCCTTCAGCGGGTGAAATTTTCCCTTTTTCAGTTTCTTTTTGCAATTTTTACGCAGCCTAGTCAGCTGCCATATATGCTTGGCACCTTTTATTTTTGGCTGTGGTCTTGCTGGTCTTGGATTCCACCTCGTGTTATCACTCTTGAGCATTACTTAATTCCTTTTGTTTTTTCCGAATAGTCATTGTTGTTTATTGAATGATTCTTCCACTATGGTAACCCTTCTCACTGCATTGATCCATTTGCTGTCTAAATCATGATTCTTATGTAACAACCTAGACTTAGCTTCAATAGGGAGTTGCTGCAGAATTATAATTCTCTAAGCTATACCAGATACTTCTGCCACAATATTATGATTTTCCATGTTAAGGAGGTATTTTGCGATTTCTCCTGTATACCTTAACTTTTCCAATTCACCTAAGGCTTTTTGTGCCTGATGGAGTAGTGAAAATCATTCCTTAACTTCTGCGCGAAAGGTGATCTAAAAATCATAAGATTCATATTTTGGGTATCCAAGGTCCCAAGTCATTTCTTTCTACTAGGTTCTGGCGAAAGGGCCACGTCGGTTCCCTCCATTCTTCTTAACGCATACATCATTCGTCCTTCATTATTTTCCCAATACTATATATCTTTGCCAAAGTAGTCCTCACAGTTTAGTAACCATAATCGCACGTCCTGAGTTGGCATATTCTCAAATTTTAATGGTGAATCCACTTGCAGTCTGTAGGTTCAGACTAGTGCTTGCCCTAGTCATTCCACCTATATATCTACTTCAGATTCGAACTTTCCTCTTGTTAAGACTCTTCTTAATGGCTCACCACCACCACTAGAGGGGAAACCTTGGTCTTCCACGCCAGGGTGAGGACCTTCTCGGTTAGGTGTATTCGCCAGTGGATGTGGTGGTTGTCGTTTCCCACTATTATTGTTTTCTTTTCCGCAATCTCCTCCTTTTACATTGTCTTGAGAGGGAATACTTAAGGGTAGTCTATTCTAAGTGCAAGTGAATCGAACAAGGCTTATAATCTTTCTTCATAAACGGTGATTGTCTAATATAGCTAGTGGGAAAAGATCAAGAGTAAAACTTATAATATTGATAAGATCTCTTCCCCATTCCAATACAATAACTAAACCTGTAGAGGCACTTTGTTATTTATATCCTTCGTCTGAGTGTACTCAGACTACTTCTAACTTCCATATTTTAATATATTTCCTATCGTTTCCGTCCTTCATTCCTAAGTGCAAGAACCATTTAACCCTGAGATTATTGTTACCCCTGCAGCTTATCGACACGTCAGAGCTCCTGTATTTTCAGATATTGTGAACCATTTCTCCGTCCTGGATATTGTGTCTTATTCTGCTGCTTAAACTTAGGTAGTCCTACGTGGCATTTACCTATAGCTTCTTATACCTCCAAGTGGCCAACTTGGCTGGTGACCTATCTGTATAATACAGGCTTTCCAGGAGTCTCTCAGATGGCTTTCAGCATGAGTTAATGCCTACGATCGGTGCAAATCCGTATCATATTGCTATGCCTCTACTTATTAACCTGTTCTGATAGGTCCTTAGATCAAGATAGGAATAATTTCAGGGTCAGAGTGGGTTCTTGTAACATGTGTACATGTTCCGGTACCTCTATTCCCACTCTCGTTAGCCTTTCCTTTGTCAGATTACTTTCATTTGATTTGATTTCTTTTGTATTTGATTTCATTACCGGAATCTCTGGATTCCGGCGCCTTTATTACTGTATGCTTTGGAGGATCAGCAGGATTGTGCCCCAGGAGTTCCAAGGGAAGGAACAGGTCATGTATACCGGCGGTAAGATAGAGGCAGTGTTGTGGGAAAGCCCCAGGCTTTCCAGGACTCCGGCAGGGCCACAGGATTCTGGTAGCTGTACACTCACCGGTAATGATAGTGGCTGCGGGTTTCCAGAGCCTCAGCTCTTGCTGGAAAGATTTCATGTATTTAAGAGTAGTCTCCTGGCAAGCAGGAGACATGAGACTTCAGACAGATGCTTAGACAGTGAATACACTTGGTTGAACGGTGATCCTATTGTTCCCCTTCGCTCTATAAGCCATTATATTGTACTCCCCTTGTCTTCGCCTCTCAGCAGGTCTCTCTTAGACACCAAAGCGATAGCAGGCTACCGCTTAGGCTCTATTGTATAACGGTTCACACAGGCTAGCGCCTGTTACAGTTCTCATGTTTCTACTGGAGCGTAGTCATTATATTCTAATTTTTGCGCAGACTGTCCCACCACATGCGGTTTATTTCAGCAAACGCTATACGGAATAGGCTGTAACTCGGCAGACATGGATTCTGTGCACTAGATACAGTTGTATTGGGTTGGCAGAGTCTCCATTTTCATGTACCCAGCAGATAGCATCCGCTGTGCCAGACAGTGACGACTTAAATTGTGTTATAACAGGTGCGCCACTTTTCGTTTTGTTAGGTTAGGGGTCACATTTTACCATAGGTGCGACAGGTGACGTGCAGGCCCCACAATGGGGCAGGAGGAGAATGAGTAGTAGGTTGGCCCAATTTTTGAATGCATACAGACCTTGATTGCAGTACCTTATACCCATGTACCTAACGTGAGCAGCCTCACGGAAGCGGTCATCTCAAAGAGCCTTTTCCAAAGCTTATCCTCCTTTATCAAAATAAACAAAATAAACTTACAAACTAAAAAACACTAATCTATGTCCATTTTTGAACATGACTTGGTAGGGTAAAAAACCTTACGCGTTTACATAGCAGTGCCAGGAAAACCTTTTCCTGTCATTCAACATCTGGCGGCTTTGGTATATCCGGATGCTCATTATGAAATGCCTCCACCAATTTCTGTGCATGCTCAGAGTGGTATGGTTGTTTCCAGGTATGTTGATCTTTGGAACAACCAGTCTACTTCACAAAATAGCGTAACTCACACATCTGTTGGTTGCGCACATGAACCTTTGTGGTTTAAGAGATTATTTCACTCTTCATGATTGTCTCAATCACTTATTCGAAATCTCAATCGATTTCCAGCGGTTTGTGGGGAGGCTGCTCCCTTCCTGGCCGCTTCAATATCTTATGGACTTCTCGCAAGGATACGTATAATTTTACAAGCATCTTCCATCTCATTGATATTTCTAGTTTGAAGGCGCGTTCATATCTTTTTTCTAATACTTTACACGGGTCATAGAGCTTTGGGCCAAGCATCTTTGAAGGTCGCTTAGTAAGTATGTTTTTTGCATTTAGCATAACAACGTCGGCAAGTGCGATCTGTTGTTCCTGCCACACCCTACGGTTGTAATACTTGCTCATGTTTTCCTGTATTTGTTCTCAAGCGTCTCTGGCATGTTGATATATTGTTTGCATCCAGTGCGCCTATAGCTGGGTATCTCTATGATGAGCTTCACATTCATTCACTAATTCCGTCTGTTGATGGAATCAATAGTTTGCGCAGAATGGTGATATACTATTTGTGTTCGTTAATGAATTGTTGTAGGCATGCTCGGCTAGTAGTAGCAACTGGTACCAGTCCGCTTGATCATAATTGACAAAGCACCTGTGGTATCCTTGCAGAACTTAGTTGCTCCTTTACGTTTGACCATCAGTCACAGGGTTGTAAGCAGGTTACTTCTTTCATTTTATCCCCTAGCTTTTGCATAGAGATTCCCAGAATTCTCGCCCGAAGTTAGCATCCTTGTTAGAGATGATTTCGGCTGGTAGTCCATGTAGCTTTCAAACTTCCTTCAAGAATTCATGCGCAATATCATATGCCGTGGAATTATTTTCTAGACCCATAAAGTGAGCTATGTTTATGTTAGATACAAAGGTACCAGGTACTGGAATCCAGCGCTGAATTCACACGAAAATTGGGCTGAGATACTACTCATACCCCTCCAGCCCGCTTTTGGGCCCGCACGTCACCTGCAGTACCAACGGCAAAAAGTCTCCCTGCACTTAAAAACTGAAAATTGGCACCCATCTTGTAACACCATATAGGTCAGTCCTGCCAGATGATGTCAGCTGGGTATATGAAGAGGAAGACTCGGACGACCCAATGTAGATGGAATCAAGTGCATAGGATCCGTGTCTATAGGGTTAAGGCCCTTTCCGTACAGCATTCGCTGGAATGCTCAAAAGGTCGCGTGATGCTACGCTCATAGTTGAGAACATGATGAGTGGGCTATATGAAATACATGAGAACCCACTAAGACTCTGAAAACCTGACTATCTTGGTCCAAGGATCTATCGGAACCTGTTGATAAGGCAATGCATAGCAATAGGATACATTATTGTGCTGATCGTAAGTCTTAAGTCATCCAAAAATCCTTCTACAAGGCACCAGGAAACCTGGCCGTCTTAAGATAGGTCACCAGCCAAGTTAGCAACTTGGAGTTCGAAGAAACTATTAGTCAATTGTTAGGCACAAACGACTTCCTAGAGGATTAGATGACTTTTCAGGAGGAACTGCATAAGTCTGAACCTCTACAGGTAATTACCCCACTGCGGCACAAGAATTCACCCTGGGAGTCGACACTAGCATCTTGTGTAGTTGGTCGTTTTGTAAGAAACACGAGTAATTGGAACACATCTTGTAACCTCATATACGTCGTCCATGTCGGTCCGACCGGATACTGTCCGTAAGGTCTATGAAAGGCCCTCTCTGGCAATGTCTGGAAAGTGGAATGAAGCTATTCCGTTAAGCACTCTCAGAGTTACACCCCATTGAGGTTAAGAGAGCCAGGGTAGTCCTAGATTGGTATGATGCACAATTGAAGTAGGCTACTCCAACACAGACCCAGAGTACGGTCAGCCCCATGATGCCTATAAGATTAATGAACCTCTCGGAACAAGTCGATAAGGAGCGGCAGTGAAGATGAGAAGGTATAGGCCTGATCGTGAACACTGATCATCCAGAGAGCCAGCTGCAGAGCCGGAAAGACAGCACGAAGCAGACTCGGCCAACAACCAAGCTGACACCTTGGAGTTCTAGGAAGTTATTGGTACATTCCAAACTGGGCGACCATATCTTAACAGCCGAATTAAGGTTGACAACTCAGACTAAGTGGGTCCACACCCTCAGAGAAGTCAGGAGCTCTGATCAAACTATCAGCTATGGGGGGTTAAAGAAAGTTTCAGGGTCAAATAGGATTCGCTCTCAGATCAAGAGACGAAGGTTGGAAAGAAAATACCAGTTTATATGTAAAATCAGTTGTAGTTCGCGAAATACACAGACACGCGATATAAATATCGAAATGCCTCCTGACCTTTACCCACACGCTCCGTGCCCTGTTCTTTCCTCTCGCATGAAAATATTACCGCATTCGGTCGCACAAAACCAACGGGATTTGTGTGGCAACCATCTCTACATACGAAATTTCGCTTTTCGCTTAGGCTTCACCTATAAGCGACCCTGAACTTCCCCTGAACCAGCCCCCAACAGGGATGGCTCACAACACTAGTCGGGCCTCTAGGCTACAATCCCGCACCTCTGAGGGTGGTGGCACATATGGCGGCCGCCCTAGCTCTACTGCCCCCCTTGCCCCATCCCCAGAATTGCCCAGCCTGGCCTCGTCTTCTGCATCACAGTCCCCCAGCCCCCTTGATCCTAACTTTCCCCTACTCAGGCAGCTATATAAGGAGCTTAGGCTCTCTATGGATCTTAAACCCTAACCTCTTCCCTCGTCTCTGGGACTCCAACCTCCGCGACCTCGCTGTTCGTAAGACAGTTCTTATCCCCATCCCCTTGCAGCTGATCACAGGTATCGCTGCTATCGGTACTCGCTTGGAGCACCTCGTGGCTACCAATACCCGCAATGCCATCTCTCGCCCCACTATCCCGCCCTTCCCTTGGCCAACCTTGAAGCCTCAGTCAGAGACCAGGCTTCATGGGTAACTGCTGTCACCTCCTCCCATCCCCCCCCTCCCACAGT